>PVJI01019049.1:0-31919 GCA_004026765.1 Micronycteris hirsuta
TTTTTTTTTTTTTGAATTCTTGTTTCTTCATTCTGTTCTACTTGAATGTTTATTTCTTCCTTTTGTTCCAAACTATTGATTGAGTCCCAGTTTTCTTCCCTTCGTTGTTGGTTCCCTGCATATTTTCCTTTATTTCACTTTGCGTAGCCTTCGCTTCTTCCTTTTTGTATTTTGTGACCATATTCAGTCATTTCTGTGAGCATTCTGATTACCAATGTTTTGAACTCTGCATCTGATAGGTTGGCTATCTCGTCGTCACTTAGTTGTTTTTCTGGAGCTTAGATCTGTTCTCTCATTTGGGCCATGTTTCTCTGGCTAGGCACACCTGTTATATTGTAAGGGGAAGAGCCCTAGGTTTTCACCAGGGCAGGGAAACCCACTTTCCTGCACTGTAGCGCTGTATGTAGTGGGGGGGTCAGAGAGGGAAAAATGCCACTTCAGACAATTCCCCCACTACCCCGCAAGTGAATTGGGCCCTTCTGGTGCTGATTCCCAGGTAGGTGGATTTGTGTACATTCCAGAACCCTGTGGGTCCCTGCAACAGACTCTCTCATGAGACTGGGAGTTTCTCTTGCTGCTGCAATCCCTATAGGTATTTATTTATTTATTTATAGAGAGAAGGGAAGGGAAGAAGAAAGACAGGGAAACATCAACGTGTGGTTTTCTCTCATGCACCTCCTATTGGGAACCTGGACCACAACCAGGCATGTGTCCTGACTGAGAATCGAACTGGTCACCCTTTGTTTTTCAAGCCCTTGCTTGATCCACTGAGCTATACCAGCCAGGGCCCTCCACAGGTTTTGACAGCCAGGGATTTTGAGGTTTCACTTCCCCTCACTGGAACCCTGGGTTACATGGTCTGTCTTGCTCCCCAGTTCTTCCTCCTGGTTTATCTACACATGAATGTCAGACTACCTGGTCTGCCAGCCTCTGCCTTGCCAAGAATCCTTTTTGTCCCTGCTGCCCATCTCTGCCCCTCCTACCAGTCTGGATGAATGTTCCTTCTTTAAGTCCTTGGTTGTTGGACTTCCAGACAGTTTGATTTTCTGGCAGTTTTGGTTGCAATTTGTTTTTAAATTGGTTGTTGTCCTTCTTTTGGTTCTGCGAGGAAGCAAAGCTTATCTATCTATGCCTCCATCTTGGTGGGAAGTCCATATTCTTTTTTATAATTAAATAATATTTCATTGTATGGATATAGCACATTTCACTTATCCACTCAACACCTGATGGACATTTGGGTTATTTCTATCTTTTAGCTATTATGAATAATGTTGTTATGAATATTCATATACAAGTTTTTGTGTGGACATATTTTTTCACTTCTCTTTGGTATGTACCTAGCAGTGGAGCTGCTAAATCATGTGGTACTTCCATGTTTAATTGCTTGAGGAGCTGCTATATCATTTTCCAAAGAAGCTGCACCATTTTTGCTCTCACAAGCAGTTTATGAGGTTCTAATAGCCATTGTAGTGGGCGTGAAGTGGTATCTCCTTGTGTTTTTCATTTACATTTCCCTGATGAACAATAATGTTGACCATCTTTACATGTACTTAGGCATATCTTCCTTGGAGAAATACCTCCTCAGGTCCTTTGTCTATTTTAAAATTGGGTCATCTATCTTTTTATTATGGAATTGTAAGAGTTCTTTATATATTCTCGATCCAAATCCTTTATCAGATATGATTTGCAAATATTTTCTCTCATTCTATTGGTTATTTTTTCATTTTCTTGATGGTGTCATTTGAAGCAAAAACATGTTCATTTAAAAAATTGTTATTATTTTTAATTCTCACCCGAGGACATGTCTATTGACTTTAGAGGGAGAAGAAGGGGTGGGGGGAGAGAGAAAGAGAGAATGAGAGAGAAATATTGATGTGAGAGAGAAACATTGATCAGTTGCCTCCTGTATGAACCTGAACTGGGGATTGAACCCATCACCCAGGTGTGTGCCCTGACTGGAGATCGAGCCCTCAACGTTTTTGGTGTATGGGATGATGCTGCAACCAAATAAGCCACCTGGCCAGGGCAAAAACATGTTTATTTTTGAAGTCCAATTTATTTTTTCTTTAGTTGCTCATGCTTTTGGTATCACATCTAAAGATCCATTATGAAATCTGTGTTCATGAAATTTTACTCCTATGTTTTCTATTAAGAGTTTGGGTCTTATATTTAGACTTTTGGTCCATTTCAAGTTAAATATGGTGTGATGTAAGGAACTAATTTCATTCTTGCATGTGGCTATCCAGTCATCCTAGCAGTATTTGTCAAGATGACTTCTTTTTTCAATAAATTATCTTGGCACCCTTTAAAAAAAATCAGTTGACCACAATCATATGCTTTTATTTCTGGTTCCTCAAATTTGATTCCATGTATCTATATATCTGTCTTTATGCTAGATATACTGCTTTGAAGTAAGCTTTGAGCTCTGGATCCATACAATTTCATATGAATTTTAGAATAAGCTTGTCAATTTCTACAAAGAAGTCGGCTATGGTTCTGATAGGGATTGTACTGAATTTGTAGATCAATTTGGGGGGTATTATCATCCTAACAATATTAAGTATCCAATCCATGAATATGGGGTGTTTCTCCATTTATTTAGGTCCTCTTATGTCTTTCAACATGTTCAGAGTGTGAGCGGGGGACCCCCCAAAACAATTTATTCATAAAAAATTGTGTATTTATTCTTACATGTTTAAACTTCTGTCACCTTCAAAGTACTCTCCATTTGATGCAATACACCTATCAAGACTTTTTTTTCCACTGTTGAAAATAGTTTTTGAACTTGTTGATTTTGATGCCTTTTGGTGCTTGTGCTGATTTTTGTTTCACCTCTTCCACATCAGCAAAATGGTTCCCTTTGAGGGCTTTTTTCATCTGGGAAACAAAAAAAAGTTGCTTGGGGCAAGATTGGGTGAATAAGGAGGGTAGAACATGGGTGCCATGCCATTTTTGGTCAAAAACTGCTGAACGTGCAGCATGGTGTGGGCAGGAGTGATCATAAATCTCCCACTGTGAACTGGGCAAATGCTGTGAAAGAGTCTTCAAAAAGAATTCCCTGAAGCCTAATGCAGACTCTCACAACAACGCCAAGTGGCACACTGATGCAGATGGGTTCCTAGAACATCCACCTAGCGGGTGAAACCTGCACTACTAGGGCACGATCCCCCAGAAGATAATTCTGTGCTTTGGGGGGTCTCCTCTTGAATAAGTTAGAATTTCCTTTTTAAAATTTATTTCTAAGTATTTTAATTCTCTCTGATGCCATTGTAAGTGGAATTGTTCATTTTCATCTTGTTCATTGCAAGTGTATAGAAGAAATACAAATTAATTTTGTATATTGATTTTGTACCTGCAATTTTGCTGAATTTTTTATTAATTCTAATAGTTTTTAAGTAGGTTCTTTAGTGTTTTCCATACACAAAATTATATCATCTTCAAATAGAGATAGTTTTACTTCTTCACCAAGTTGGGTGCCTTTTCATTTTCTTGCCTAATTGACCTGAGAAGAATCTCCAGAACAATGTCGAAAAGAAATGGTTAGACCAGGCATCCTGTCTAGTTTCTGATTTCAGCAGGAAGGAATCCAGGCTTTTACCTTTAAGTACAGTGTTAGCCATGGGTTTTTGTACATGCCCTTTATCTAGCGGAGGAAGTTCTCTTCTATTTCTAGTTTGTTGAGTGTTTGTATGATGAAAGGATGTTGGGTTTTGTCAAATGCTTTCTGTGTCTACTGAGATGATCATGTGGTTTTCTTTTTTTATTCTATTGGTTTATTGATCTATTGATCATTGATAAAAATGGAAAATACTAGCATTAAGATACTAGTAACTAAATAAGTAAAGTAACTAGATAAAAGATATCCCCCCCAAAACATTTCTAAAAAACAGATGGACTTGGGCTTTGGAAGCTTAGACACAGGTTTGAGTCAGGCTCTGCCATGCGTTAGTTATATGATTTGGAAAGTTCTTTAAGCTCTCCAGGCCTTGGGAAGACTGTGCACCAGGCCATTGACAAGAGCGCTGTGAGGAAAGAAGGCCTGGCTGAGTCACCAACTGATAGCAGCAGCAGAGGGAGGTGGGTAAGAGGACAAGCCTACAGACTGTGAGGGCTCAAATCCTGGCTCCAAACTCTATTAAGTACAGGTAAGTGATCATGATAAGTTCTTTAATCTCTCTGTGGCTAATTATCTTATTAGCAGACTAGTGATAAAATTAGGAACTCACATAAGAAGACTAATGAGAGGAATAAATGAGTTGATATACTTCCATAGCAAGCCCTTTGTTCATATTAACTGTGATTATGAAGTTAAGATAGCATTAAGCAAGGATTAATAGAATATGTATGCATGCAGGATGGGTGGCAGTTGGGGGGGCAGAAGCATCTGGTGGGGAGGTGTGGGCTTGACTTGAGAGCATAGGGCACTGGGAGTCAAGCAAAAGTATAAAGTCCAACCTCCCAGTGATACACTGAGGTTTGAATACTGGCAAACAGGTGCAGGTGTCATGTCTGCAGGGCCAAGGGTAGGGCTCAATATTGGCAGGATGGAGCCAAGAGTTTGGAATGGGGCTAGGTGGGGATTGCAGACAATAGTTGGGGGCACAATGGCTTAATTCAAGAGCTACCAGGTTTATGGGGCTGGAGCAAGTTAGATAAAAGGATGAACATGAAGGAAACTAGCAGAACTTGTATCCAGTATTACAGAAGGTGGCAGTCAAGTTGTATTACTCCCATACTTTATAATGAAATATGTATCCAGGAAGTAGAGGGTCATGATTTCATAAGCAGTGTTGTCAAATCTGTGAATTATAACTTTTATTGCACTTTAACGCCACATATTTGTAAGATGGTCAACTTTGAAAAGCATGTTCACATTCTTCTAGCACACTGGTTACTCCCAACATCCCTTTTCGTACACCCCTTTATGCATCCAACTGCTGCATGGAGAGGATAAATGCCACCACATTCACAGCACCCAGAGCCAGAGCTAAGCTACGGCCTGGGCCCACTGACCCCCAGGGCCCCCACCCTGGGCCACACAGCCAAATGCATCATGGTGGCAGGTGCTTGTGGGCTCTATCCAGAGTAACATTTACAATCTCAACTTGAAGCAGGTACCTTTTCTAATCCCGCAGAACCTCGGAGAAAGAAATTCCATTCGGCATCGGTTAAGACTCCTTGCTGACGCATGATCTCAACACAGAGCATAAAGCTGTAGATGAGCTTATGCTGTTCGAAAAGTCCTCTTGCAACATTGACATAGGCAGTGAGGAGGGTTTGTTCCAGTAGTATTTCCATGCGCTGCTTCAGATTGTCCGTCTTCACCGAAGTTTCGATTGTCGTGTTGAACAACTGTGGGAAGGAAAGCTCTGTCAATGTCTTGATTTCATTCAATTTCTGTAGAAGAAAAAAGAAATCTCTGCTCCTCCCATCCCCTCCCCTCCCCTCATATTCAGTGAACAAATAACAGCGCAGGAAATGGATACTCTACTATGAAAAAGTCCAGAATTCACCCCAAATTGATATGTGATACTTATTTTCTGCATTTCCCTGTCTCTCCCCATATTTCAGAAATGGACCAATGCCAGACTCCTGACAACATCCACAAGGCATCATCTTGATGAGAGACAGAACGTTGAAAATGGAGGTGAGCCGGCAGAACCAGTGTTTTCCTATCCTCAGCTCAGACGTGATAATCACTTGGGATGAGAGATGTAAGGGCAAGGTAAGGTCACACACTCTTCCAGGCCCTTCCCCAAGATAATTTTTAGGGTGTGAGAAGAATGTGCTAGAATTTTCTTTGAAATTTAAGAAGGACCAGTTTTAGAGGAGACTTCCTTCCTCCCTGTTTCCTCTCTGGAAACTTGAGAGCAGGCCTCCTGCCCTGGAGGTCTCTCACATACCAAGGACACTGGGAAAGCAGAAGAGATGGTGGCATCGAGGGCTTAGGCATGAGAGGCCCTTTCCTGCAACCTGCAAGTAGCACGTGAGGAAGATTAAAAATTTCCAAGCTACGTCAGGAGGCTTGAGCAGAGCCTGAGCTCGTGAGCTTGTCTGGAAGTCACGGGGAAAGGGGACTTTGCAGCAGAGACTGGGAAGGTCTCACGAGATCCTAGAGGGGTATGCAGCTTCAGTCTCAAAAGACCTGCAGTACAAAGTGAGATGATGCAGGGCACTTACACCACGTTGCTTGGGGTGGTGAGCTTCTCTCTCCTGCTGGAGTCTGATCCCCAGAAGGCAGGATTGAAGCCTCACCCACCCCTGTCTTCCCTCGTGATGCTGCGAACCATGTAATACTTCATTAGTGTTTCAGGAATAAAGAGTTCGGTTTCAACCCTCCATAGAAGAGCTGTTGAAACGTTCAGCTTTTATGAGCCTGGACCAAGCTTGGGTTTTCCTGCAGGCATCTTGTTTCCTACCCACATGAGGCATAGCAAATATGTGGGATACAAGGCCAACACAAATTGTCTGCTACTCCTCCCACTGAGGAGTGGAGTCTAAATCCCTTCCTCCTGAATCAGGCTAGCCTTGACTCAGCTGACCAAGAGACTGCAGCAGAAGTGATGATGCATCGCCTCCAAGGCTAGGTCAGAGGAGACCTTGAAGCTTTCACCTTGGTTTTTTGGAATGTTTGCTTTGGGGAGGCACCCCTTTGGAACCCAGTTGCCATGTTGTGAGAAGCCAGAGCCACTTGGAGAGACCAATGTAGGCCACTGTCGACAGCCCAGCCATGTGAGTCAGCCAATAGGCTGTATGTCCAGCCTATTTGAGCTTCCAGATGACTGCAGCCCCAGAAACAGAGTTCGCTAAAGATGGTGGCATTTAAGCTGGGAGGGAGGGCATTCTGAACAGAGGGAGGGCCACAAACATAAAGCTCCCAGCGAGTCTGGGGAATGTGAATGATCAATACGGCTGCTGCAGGGGGTAATGGGAAGTGTGGCTCCAAAGACAGAACAGTCACAGGTTGAACATGGCTTTGGAATGTGAACTTTTTGATGGGTAATATCTGTGAAAATCCATTTAGGATCCCAGGTGTAAGGAGCAGTATTTTGAAAACTATGTGTAGATTGGCCTGGCTTCCAACGTGAGAGCCAGCACCAGCTAAAGGTATCAAGGCCTATAGCAGGAAGCAAAGTTGTGCTGCAGGGAAACACCAGATACCTACAATTCTCCACTGTTTTCTACTGTGAGTAGCATATGTGGAGAGGCCTTTGTCCGTTGAGTTGTGCTGTGGGTATGAGCGCAGATGATTAGAGAAGTGAAAGAAAGCTAAACTGCTCTGCATAGAAAAGACAACAATATAGACAAGAGGGGAGCAAGAGCCGGTAGATGGGAAAACGGAGCCAGTGAGGCTGGATGTGGGTGGGCTGACATGGGGAGGTCACGAGTAGCTGAGAGAAACCCTGGAGTTAAACAGAGGGACCACGGCGGGTGCTTGCTAAGGTTTGCTGTGTAATGAGTGATGCAAACTCTCTTTCTCCCCTGGAAATATTCAGGTGAACTGATATTGCTTGCCAAAGGTTTGTGACACTGAATTTGCTTTTGGGAGACGTGGGATGCTGCCGCAAGGAAGACGACAGCCGGGAATACCTTATTCAAGACACCTCAGATGAAACTTAACCGTGAGTATGAGATCGAGTAGGGAGACCATCATAAAACAGGAAAGGCTTACAGTAATATGATGGAAGTGGGAAAGGAACAGAGGAAAGCTCCTCTAAATAAAAGCCAGGGGTGGGAAGGTAGCCAGATGTATAAAAAGTTCTGGGAAAAAACCCACAGACCAGTTGATTCACTGAAGCGTCAGTGCTGTCAGAGACTTGAGATAGGACATGAGAAACGCTGACAGTGGAGAGGAAGCCGCATTACTGTAGAGAAAGTAATAGCGCGGAGCCATGGCTCTTAAAAGAAAAAAAAAGGAAAGACAGGCAAGAAGGAAAATAAGCAAGCAAGTCAGTTGAGGAAGCCAAGAGGAAATCTTTCTTTCTTCCTCCTTGTAGTGTTCTGAGCATACTGGGCACTCCCGTCTTTCGGAAACATGGCAGGTGGAGCTGCTTTGGAACCGGACATCGAAACCCAAACTCCTGGAGGATTTAACCTGATAAGCAGACTCATGATTATCTGAGGCAAGAAGAAACTCAACAGGAAACTCAAAGGAAACCCAAAGAGATACATTTCACTAACAACACCACCACCACACTTACCTGTTTAAAATATTTTAATGAATACTGATACATAGGATCTATTTCCGACAGGCTCGCGATGACAAAGTACATAACAGAACCTTGAACGGCTATTGGACGATACTTCTCACGAGCAACGTTTATCATTAATTCAGTGGACTCTGCTTCCTTCAGCCTGCTTTTGATGGCACCAGATGTGATCTGAATAAACATAGGAAAACAAATTCTTAAGGGTCTGTTTTTAAAAAAAGATGGAATTTGGGGAATACATCCAGTCAGGTCTGGGAAAGAAATAAGGACATAATGAATTAGTGATTATAATAAGACCCAGATAGAATGACTGAGTCTGAGGACTCAGCGGCCCCCTACTCCCTGAGCTGACCTTTCCTCCCAGAGTTGGGAATGGGCAAATGGGAACAAGCAATTCAAATAGCCTTGAAAAAACTGGAGCAGCACCTTTCTGAGACTTGAATCTGAACTACTTCTGAAACAAAAACACGAACACAGTACTCCCAATTGCTCCCTGATTGCCTCGTGAGCCGTCGTAAAATGACCAGGGTTCACATAATGGAAGGGAAAACAGACACTGCCCAAAAGAGGTGCTAGAGAGATGCTGGGAGGAGGTGGTACCACAGCCCACTCTGGAGTACTGAGGAAGACTGCATTTTCCTCTCTTCCCCTGGCATTCCCAGGTAGAGGCACAAGGAAACCTGGGGCTGGAAGCTGTTGTCTGTGAAGGGTTGTAAAGCAAAGCGAGTTGGAGATGTTTTCAGTGTCTTAGCTGTTCTCTTGGTTTTCTGTATTTTGGTCTGAGGCCCAGGGGGAACCTTTCAGCAAGTGGGCTTTCCAAGATTCCCTCTCTGTCTCCCTCAGTCTCTCTATGTTGCTGGTGGTCCCTGTCCTCTCCACAGCTGCATTTTCTTTTCAGCCGTGGATATGCCTGGGTTGGGAGATCCTTTGTCTCTAGAAAGTCAAAGGTTCAAGGTCAGGGACCATAAAAAAAATCACTTGGGGACCACCGCTCAGTATTTTCTGTCCTATAGGGAGAGCTAAAGGGGACCCTCAGGTTTCTGTCTAGACCCTCTCTGCCCAGTAGAAACATAATGTGAGCCACATATATAATTCTAGCTTTCTAAGTTTATTACAAGTAAAATGAATTTTATCAACATATGTTATTTAACCCACTACAACCCAATATATGTTGGCTATAAAAACATATAATTCAAGTAAAAATTATTGAGGTTTTTTTTACATTTTTTATTGTCTTTGGCATCTGGTGTTTACACTAACAACACACCTTAATTCAGAATAGCTATATTTAAGGGCTCCATGGCCACATGTGGCTAATGTCTAGCGTGCCCACCCCACCCACCAGAAAAGGGAAGGGAGAGGCTCAGTACAGAGCTTTTTCCAGGAATCAAAGGCTCAAACTCCCCTGTACTGGCTCTTTAGGAACCTTAAGGGACAAGAAAGGGAAGAGTTGAGTGGGAAACCTCAATCTTAATACCGATTTCAACTGAAGCTTTTATATAGTTGCTATGGAGCAGATGGATCATTGGCAAACAATTCTTTGTTCTTTCAGGAACTTAAGGCCTTGACAGTGTAGAACCCAGGGCTAAAGCAAAAGCAAAGTGGACATTTTCTTCTTTTTGTCAGGGAATATTAGAAGACTGTATACCTCAGTTGAGTTTAGTAACTACTTATAGCTATTATGCCCTAGAGACTTAAGGCTTCAGCAATGGTTAGGGAATATGATACATATTTTTAAATGAGGGTTTTGGGAGTTTAGGGGAGTACAAACTTTGGGCAGAAAGTGGCAGGAAATACAGCCCAGGATCTATCAGTCCTATCCCTGCCCTATAGAGAGGCTATCTCCAAGGCAACTCCTCACAAACATAAAGAAACATGTATTAACCTTTATTCCCTGCTGAAACTACAGTAGAATGATAGCAAAGGGATTTAAAAAAACAGTGCAAACCCACAAAGGAGAAATGGAAGAGGAATTATCAATACAATTTTGAGAACTGGAAAGCAGAAAGAAAGTGGTAATGACTTCACAGATCCAGGAAAATGGATTCCTGAACTGGCAAAGGGGAGAGCCAAGAACTCACCCAGTTTATAAAACAGAATCCCCCACGAAGGCTGAGCACCACTGAATGTCGGAAGGGCCTAGAATGAGAATTGGCTGATAGACTACCAGGTCATCTCCCCACACCACACAGCCAGGGGATTGTTCCTTCTCTACCCTGGCTGAAAAATAGAGGTTTCACCCTGAGGAAATTAAAAGAGAGGAACTTTTTTTGGTGGAAGAAAATGAGGCACAGTTGATGGCCAAATTGAGAGACCATATTGAGAACAGAAAGATTAGGTAAATGTATGCATGTTGGGTGCTAAGACTGAGCTTTTCTATTCTCAGCCTCCCAAACTACCTGCAGCCAGATCTTCACACTTCTGGCCAATGTGAACACTGAGTGTTTAGCTACCATCAGGATATAACTACAGCGCGAGGCTGGGGGATAGGAAGTATGTGTGTGTCAGAGGTTTAGATAACAGTTAATGCATAAAAAGAAAAACTCAACTTCTGGTCAAGATGGTGGTATAGGTAAACATGGCTTGCTTCCTTTCACAACCACATCAAAATGATCACTAAACTATAGAACAACCATCGTTCAGAACCATCAGAAATCAAGCAGAATGGAAGTCCTACAACTACAGAATTAAAGAAGATACTGCACTGAGACTGGCATGAGGGCTGGAGATGTGGAACCAGCTGATCCCACACCCATGTGTGGCAGATAAAAATTGGGATGGATATCTCAGGGGCAAGGGGTTCCAGCCCCACACCAAACCCACCAGCCAAGAATTCCAGTGCCAGGAAGGTAAGTTCCCATAACTTCTGGCTGTAAAACCAGCAGGGATTGAGGCTGTGGAAGACGAACACTAGTGGAGTCCCAGGAAGTTCCTCTTAAAGGATGTGCACGCAGACTTACTTGGACTCACCCTCTCTGAGCTCCAGCATGGGAGCAGCAGATTGAAAGGTATCAGAGACATATGGGGAGGAACTGAATTGTCCTGCATCAGGGAGAGGGCTGGGGGTCAACTTTCTCCCAGACAGAAGTGCTGGCAGAGGCCACTGATTTTTTCTGAGCTCTCCTCACACAGAGCCACAGAGCCAGCAGGAGGGCACCATATCTGAGACTCAGTCAACCTGGCTCACACTGTTTTCCCCACCCTGGTGATTCCCTGAGGCTTGACCTCACCCAACTTTTGGGCCCATCCAAGCTGTTTCCAGTGGCTTTTCCATACAAATGGCTGGTCTTGGTCCATCCTTCACATTTTTCTAAATTCTTTTAAACAAGCAGCATCTGGCTTCAGCAAGCTCCATATCTCTCACAAAGTTGCCCAAGACCCAACACTAGCAGCAGCCAGCCTTGGTTCACAGCTTGGCCTCTCCTGGGCACCTCTAAGCCCAGCACAAGTAGCAGCCATCTATAGACAACTTTGTAGCTTATGCTGTGGAACTCCAAAAAGAACACAGGTGGTGGCTGACCTTGGATGTGCCAACAGCAATCAAGGCTCAACTATAACAAGAGGGTGTACACAGCTCACTGAGGGAGTGCACCTCAAGTACCCAGCTTGGGTAATAGGGGAGGCTGTGTCACTGGACCCTACAGGACACCTACTACATTAGGCCACTATAGCAAGCCTGGGAGATGTAGCACCTCTACTAACACATAGAAAAAAGCACAGGGAGGCTGCCAAAATGAGGAGGCAAAGAAACATGGTCCAAATAAAAGAACAGAACAAAAATCCATGAAAAGAACTAAACAAAATGGAGACAAGCAGAGTTCAAAACACTGGTTATAAGGATGCTCAATGAACATTGTGAGAAACTTAACAGCATAAAAAGTATTCAGTTAGAAATGAAAGATAGAGTTCTGGTCAAGATGGAGACGTAGGTAGAAACCCTTTGCTTCCTTGCACAACCAAAAGGAGGACAAGAACCAATCTAAAATCAATAAACAAATGAAAGCACCAGAAAATCAAACTGCATGGAACTCTGACAACCAAGGATATAAAGAAAAAATCAACCAGAACAACCAGACCAGTAAGGTGTGGACCGTGCCGGCTGACTCAGAAAAACCACGGTCACACAGCAGACTGTGGGGGTCGGGCTAGCTGCTGAGCTCAGCAGGGCTTTGAGGAAGGGGCTGACTTGAGGGGAAAACTGAGACTCAGATCTGACTGTAGGCTAAGGCTGGGGTTGCTGGGGAGGGAGAAACTCCGAGTCACACACGTGACTCTGTTGAAAAGTGCACTAGAGATGAGCAGGCGAGCTGCACTGTTCCCTCTCTGGCCCTTCTGCTCCAGGCAGTGCCACAGGGCAGAGGGTTGCCCTGCCCGGGTGAATACCTAAGGCCACACCCCCTTACAACCTATCAGCTGCACCAAGACAAAGAAATATGGCCCAAATGAAAGAACAGAGCAAAGTCTCAGAACAAAGCGATGAGGAGATTGCCAACCTATCTGATGGAGAATTTAAAGCCCTGGTAATCAAAATGCTCACAGATCTGATTGAGCTTGGTTGAAAAATGAAAAAATAAATGAAGGATACCCGAAGTGAAATAAAACAAAATATTCAGGGAACCAACAGTGACAGGAAGGAAACCAGGACTCAAAGCAACGATTTGGAAAGAAAGGAAAAAATAATCATTCATCTAGAACAAAATGAAGAAACAAGAATTCAAAAAAGTGAAGAGAGTCTTACAAACCTCTGGGACAACCTGAAATGTTCCAATATCCAAATTATAGGGGTGCCAGAAGGAGAAGAATAACAGCAAGAAATTGAAAACTTATTTGAAAAAATAGTGAAGGAAAACTCCCCTAGTCTGGTGAAGGAAATAGACTTCCAGGAAATCCAGGAAGCCCAGAGAGTCCCCAAAAAGTTGGACCCAAAGAGGAACACACCAAGGCACATCATCATTAACTTACCCTTGATTAAAGATAAATAGAAAATCCTAAAAGAAGCAAGGGGAAAGGAGAGACTTACCTACAAAGGAGTTCCCATAAGGCTATCAACGGATTTCTCAAAAGAAACCTTACAGGTGAGAAGGGGCTGGAAAGAAGTATTTGAAGTCATGAAAGGCAAGGGCCTACATCCAAGATTACTCTATCCAGCAAAGCTTTCATTTAAAATGGAAGGGCAGATAAAGTCCTTCTCAGACAAGGTCAAGTTAAAGGAGTTCATCATCACCAAGCCATTATTATATGAAATGTTAAAGGGACTTATCTAAGTAAAAGAAGATAAAAATATGAATAGTAAAATGACAACAAACTCACAACTATCAACAAATGAACCTAAAAGAAAAGAAAAACGAGATAAACAAAAACTAAGCAAACAACCAGAACAGGAACAGAACCAGAGAAATGGACATCACATGGAGGGATTTCAGTGGGGAGGGGAAGGGAGGAACAGGGGGGAAAGATACAGGGAAGAAGAAGCATAATTAGTAGGCATAAAATAGATGAGGAGAGATAGAAAATGGTATAGGAAAGAGAGGACTCAAAGAACATATACGTACAACCCATGGACATGAACTAAGAGCGGGGGAATACTGGAGGTTTGGAGGAGCAGGGAGGAGGGAGGGATAAAGGGGGAAAAATTGGGAAAACTGAAATAGCATAATCAATAAAAATATTAAAAAAAAGAAAGGAAGGATACACTAATTGAAATAAAGAACAGTTTATAGGGAATCAATAGTAGAGTGGGTGAAACCAAAAATCAAATTAGTGATTTGGAATATAAGGAAGCAGGAAACAACCAATCAGAACAATAAGAAGAAAAAAGAATCTAAAAATATGAGGATAATGTAAGAAGCCTCTGGTACAACTCCAAGCCTACTAACATTTGCATCATGGTGGTGCCAGAAGGAGAAGCAAGAGCAAGAAATTGGAAACCTATTTGAAAAAATAATAAAGAAAACTTTCCTGACTTGGTGAAGGAAATAGACATGCAAGTCCAGTAAGCACTGAGAGTGCCAAACAATATCAACCCAAAGAAGCCCACACTAAAACACATCATAATTCAAATGCCAAAGTTTAAAGATAAAGAGAGAGTTTTAAAAGCAGCAAGAAGAAAGCAGTTAGTCACCTATAAGGGAGCTCCCATAAGGCTGTCAGCTGATTTCTCAAAAGAAATTTTGCAGTCTAGAAGGGATTGGCAAGAAATATTCAAAATGATGAAAAGCAGGGACCTACAGTCAAGATTGTTCTACCCAGCAAAAATATTATTTAGAATTGAAGGGCAGAAAAAGAGTTCCCCAGACAAGAAAAAGCTCAAGGAGTTCATCATCACCAAATCAGTATTATATGAAATATTAAAGGGTCTCTTTCAGAAGAGGAAGAAGATCAAAACTATGAATAATAAAATGGCAATAAATATACATATATCAACAATTGAATCTAAAAAACAAAATCAATAAACAAACAACAGAAACAGAATCATAGATACAGAGAATGTTTTGATGGTTGCCAGATGGGAGGGGGATGAGTGAAAAAGGAAGGTATTAAGAAGTACGAATTGGTAGCTACAGAATAGTCATAGTATCCCTGGCTCGTGTGGCTCAGTGGATTGAGTGCGGGCTGTGAACCAAAGAGTCGCTGGTTCGATTCTCAGTCAGGGCACATGCCTGGGTTGTAGGCCAGGTCCCCAATAGGGGGCCCATGAAAGGCAACCACACATTGATGTTTCTCACCATGTTTCTCTCCCTCTCTTTCTCCCTCTCTTCCCCTCTGTCTAAAAATAAATAAATAAAATCTAAAAAAATAGTCATGGGGATGTAAAGTACAGCATATGGAAGAAAGTAGCCAAAAAACATATGTATGACCCATGGACATGGACAATGGTGTGGGGATTGCCCAATGGAATGGGGGTGGGGGGCTGGATGGAGAAGGTAGAGGGCAAAAAATTGGAAGAACTCTAATAGCATAAATAATAAAATATAAATAAAAAAATAAATGTGCTAGGCAGTACAATAACAATAACGCTGTTTTTTTTTAATTAAAAAAATAAGAGGAAAAACTCAAGAAGTAGCAATGTGAGTCTATTATTTAGAGAAAAGATGTAAAAGTCCAAGTAACCAAAATGAAAAGGAGATGAAAGTAGCTGTCTCTGTGAAGAGAGTCATGGGTAGGCGGTAGTAGTGGGCACAGAGAAGGCAGGGAATGCTATTTTTTCATAACAAACTTTGTAGAAATGCTTTATTCTTTAAAGAATTTTCATGTAAAACTTCGATTAAAAAATAACTGGGTTAACAGCCAACTACCAGAAATGAAAAACCCAAGGAAGAATGAATGAAAAGAGGATGAAGAGCCCTGTGAACACACAAGCAAAAAGAGGCAGGAATTGGAAGACCCAAAATTACTTTATTATTATTACTGAAACCTCATGAGACTGTAGAATGTAAAGCATAAACCATTTCTGACATCAATAAAAGGAAAAGACCATAGGTGTTTGTACTCCCCATCAAGGATTTTTTAGGAAATTATTTTATGTTTCTCATGAATACATAAACATCATTTTATAAGTTGTATTCCCAGTACACTTTTAAAATTATGATCTGAATTTTAGAAATAATTTAGTGCAGAATATACATTTCATGTAAAACTTCATCTTACTATTAATACATTTTTACTGAGCACCATTTATGGACACTATGCTTAGTCCTTGGTGAAAGAATATGATGACAAACTTTTCACAGATTCCAATACATAGAAATTAACAACCTAACAGAAGACTTAAGACATGTAATTAGGTACTAATGACATAAGGTAAATAGTGAAAAGCGGTGTAGTAGAGGTTCAGATAAGGTGCTATAGGTGTTCCAGGGAGGAGGAGATTCATTTCAGCTGGGAGTTATCAGGGAGGCCTCCTGGAGGGGGTGACATTAATATGAATATATAATTATGTTGTTCTTTTCAATTTATATCTTCTTCCAGTTCTTTACATTACATGTTTCCTTTGGTGCCAGCTAAGCACACTTGTACACACGCCCCTGGCAGCCCAGGTGTGGCTGCCATTCTTGCTTTAAAAGGCTGCAGAACTCTCAAAGGCTGTAGTTGTAACTTTTGAGGTCATGCACTTTTTATAAATACTAAAAATATTTTACTTGCCTTCGAATCCTGAAGTGTTTCAATAAGATCTTCATTGTCCAGAATATTTCCTTCAGATGTAAAAAGCATTCTCAAGATTTTATCTTCGATTGCTTTCAGCTGGTTTTTATCAGTGTTGATCCTCACAATGAGCTTAATTCTTTGTTCTTCCAACTCAGGTCTCTCAAGTCGCACTACATCACTGGAAACAAAATTTGCATACCTATATGACAGCTTTGTCAGTGCCCTAAAGGGGTATGCATATATAATTACGCAGCTGAGAACTATTGGTACTAGACAAGGCCTAATGCACAAGGCCTCCCTTTTGCTGGGTATATATAGTGGTTATCACTGAACTACCTATTGGTTCTGATTCTTTGTATTGTATTTCAAAACCTATGCCCTACCACAGCTTTTGCTCATCTTCTCTTAGGAAAACCTGCTCAGTGCTGGATCTCTTCAATCATTCATTTTCTGTCTCTAATGTTTGCTTGTGCTAGGCTGAAAATAGTGCCTGGAACATTCTTTGCATACCAACATGGGAGATTCTGAAATCCCATCACCTCCCTGAAATGATTCTTGATTGTGCATAATAAAAGGGCCTTACTGCAGGCTGTCCTTCCCTGTCCCCCACTCCACCAGCCAAACATGTGAACTTGTGTCTCCCTTTACTTGCCATCTCATAATTTGCTTCCAGCCCTGTTTGCAGCAGCTAATGATATTAAGCATCATGCTGTGTAAGCCACCCTGCTAAGAGTTTTATGTGCATTCTCTCTTTCAATCCTTTGAATGCCCCTGTGAAGTGGGCATGCTGGTTATCACCCTAGCTTGCAGATGAGTGACAGATGCTAGGGTCATTTCCTGAGGCTCTGTGGCTTTGAGAGGCAGAGCTGGGCTCGTTCCTGGGTGGGCTGCTCCAGTCTGATGCTATTACCCATTCTGATGAACTGTCTCATGTAATAACCCCTTGTTTGTTTGTTATGTACGTGCTGAATTCAGAAACGTTAAAAATTATTATATGAAGATCATAAGAGATCATCACTACAAATTCATTTGTTTAAAGAAATTTCTCAGAGGAGAGAAGTACAAAATGCAGCCTGGGGAGTCTGCACCCATGACTGAGTCTCAGCATTCCCCCTGTTCTGGTCAGGGCGCTTCCGCTTCTCAGCCCAGGCAGCCTGACATCCACAGCTTAGTGGCACAGCTAAGCTCAGCTCTTTATGGGAATAAACTAGCTTGCAAAGTCTTCCTTTATGTCCTTATAACATGTCCATAAAATGTGGGGAAATACCCTTTGTCTGGAAGGGAGTTAGCCTAGCAGAATTCAAGCAAGGTAGCAGCTGGCAGAATAGATTCCTAAAATAAACAAGGAAAATGAGACTTAAACTCATTAGCAATTACAGAAGAAAATCAAGATAACCTTGACTTGAACATAAAGGATTACATTTATTTTGAATATGTGTCTAAATTATATTTTCCTTTAAAGTTAATGAATATACCCACATATATAATTAGTTTTTGAACCAACATTAATGTTGTTATTTTAATAAATACTTAAAAGTTTTTGCCTCCTAAACCTCTTGGCTAATTTGGATGATTAATATAACTAATCCATAATGTCATTTTTGGGAAATGGAGATTTAATCATATACAAAGTATATGGGGAGGGTTTTTTTTTTTTTAAAGATTTTATTTATTTATTATTAGAGAGAGGAGAAGGGAGGGAGAAAGAGAGGGAGAGAAACATTAATGTGTGGTTGCCTCTCATGTGGCTCCCACTGGGGACCTGGCCTGCAACCCAGGCATGTACCCTGACTGGGAATTGAACCGGGATCCTTTGGTTCCCAGCCTGCGCTCAATCAACTGAGCTACGCCAGCAAGGGTTTTTTTTTTTTTTTTTTTTTGAGGTAGACAAATGTAGGTAAAATGAAATACACTAAGAAAATACCTAGAGACAAGTATGTTTGGGAGTAGCAGGTAATTTTTTTTCTTCTCCACAGTAGGGAGCAGTAAGTCTCTAGAAACCATAGAACAACTGACTTCATTTAATTGCTCAGGACTGGAAACCCCCCTGAAGAGGAAGAGGCAAGGCTGGGCTGCAGGCCTGGCCCAAAGAGTAGCTGGGAATTAAGAGCATGTCCCTGATCTGGAGGAGGCTGTGGACAAGATCAACGGCTGTGAAAAGTGATGAAAGAGGAAAGAAACTTGGCCATTTACTGTATCTGTATGACTGAGGGTTCACGAGTGATGCTGCCTTTTTATGCATTACAGTTTTCTTTGTCAAAATTTCTTAACAGAATATTAGAAACCCCTGCCTCCTATTTTTACCTTAACAACTGATCCTCCAGACCTGATTTGGTTACAGTGAAATTGATGATGGTAACTTTAATGCACACCTAGAAAAGAAGCATAGAGTCCATTAAAATGCTTACATTCAGACAAATAAAATAAGTGCATTCTTTATTAGAACATGGCTCCTTATTACCCAGCTGGATGTATCTCAAGTTTAACTGTGAACATACCCACCCACGTCCAAACACACCAAGCATACTGTGTTCTACAAAATCTTAATATAATTTTCCCTGCCAGCACGGTGACAGTCTGTTCCTCAAATTTGACAGTTACAGGTGAGCCAGTGAGGGATTAGAAAGAAGTAGGCCTATAGAATCAGTGGCTTTGGTTCAAGTTCTAGGTGCACCTTTTAGTAATGTATGATGTTGTACAAGCTATTCACTCAGCTGAGCTTTAGTTCTTCAGATTTGAAAACTGGGATGCAATAAAAACTCATTAGGTATTTGTGAGGAGGAACTGAGGTAATAAAATCACTTAGTTACAGTAATTTGTATGCACTATGTCCTAGTTAAAAAGAAGATACTGATAATAGAGCTTTACATATTTTGTCTCATCACAGTATTTTATGAATAATTATTACTATAATATAATATTCTGGCATTATTTAAATAAGTCAACAACAAAGAGAATAAATGTAATAAGAGTAGGTGTTTGTCATGTATTTTATAAGTTATTCTTATTTGATCTGCACAACAAGTCCCTGAAGTCCCTACATTTAATGTAGAATGGTTACCTACAGTCACAGAGCTAGGGGTGGGTAAGTTGTGTGACACTCCCTCTCAAAAGTTAACTAGGTGAGAAATCGAAGATTATAGTGGGCACATTGGTCACTTTTCTAAACTTTGGACGTGCACTCTGGCAGCAGCTGTGCAATTTACCCCTTGGAGGCTGACACGGGAAACTCCGACCTTATTCAAGAAATGTGTCAATTTCATTCAACCTGAGCACATCTGTGAAGACAGGCTATGGGAAAGTCAGTAACTAGGTTGAAAATGACACTATTTGAAGGGATACATTTAAAGATATTTTTTAAAGTGTGTCTGGGTGGGGGTGGGGGTTGGCGAGGAATAAAGTTCTGATTTGTGAAGTCCCTTCCCTAATTGCCTATCAGAGTCCTACTAGAGAAAGGGAGCCCTTCTGGGCTGGCAAGACCCAGTGAGGCTGTGCCTGGAGCCGTGGGGTGGGGACAGGGGAGGGAGAGTCCCTCAGAGCCCCTTCTGAAGCGGGAGAAAGGAGCCCCAGCTGCCAGCATTGCTGTTGCGCCTGCCCTGGGCCCTGCAGCACGGGAGTGGAGCTTCTTCTGGGGCCTATCACCGTGCATGGTGTGTATGGAAGTGGGGTTCACACAGTTCCCTCAAACAACCTGAAAGCATGAGGAAGGGGATAAGACAACCTCTCCCCCAGAACTCAAAGCCCAGGCACACTGGGTGTTTGAATTGTGATTCTCCAATGATGCCAGTCACCAGGGCTTTCAAGCAGACAGCCCCCTTGTTTGGGTCTGTATGCCGTGGGTGTCTGTCCACTTAAACATCGACAGCCCCTTCTTCCGAACACTCTTGGTTAAACTCTGATTCATGTACCAGCCACAATAAGAGGACACGAATGGCCTTGTGCTGCAGGAGGGAGAAGGGATGAGAAGGGGGTGGTGCCCCGTGATGTGAGGAGCAGCTGGGGTCCAGAGGGAGAGGGTAAGAGGGGTGAAGCGGTCTGCAGGGTAGTGAGGAACGGCCTGAGGACTGAGCCGGGAGGCTTTGAGTTCCAGCTAGACGGCCAGCAGGAGGTGGCTGGTATCTGAATCAGGACTCAGAAGAGGAGTGACAGTGGAGGGTGATGGAGGGAAAGGGGCTTTGGAGGGGAGGAGGGAGCTGGGAGAGGTTGCGTTCCTCAGCTGGGAATCCACCACACTTCAGAGGCCTGTCCCACTGTAATGATCCATTCAGCCTGGGAATTCCAGACCCGCAGCTCATACCTCAGGCAGATAGTGTGGATTTGGCAATTTGGTTGTCATATAGAATCTAAAATTTTTATCATAATCAATGTCTGAGTCTCCAAGGTGAATGAGCAGTCGTCCACCACTTACGAAGGTCTGTTTCAAAAGAATGGGTTCTAGAGCTGGATCCAAGGTCTCTTTAAGCTTAAAAATTAAAACAAAAGTACAAAGAATGAGGTATTAAAGTGGATGATATCACAGTCTTCGCCGAAAGCCTCTGTGGTTTCCTGCTTCACCAGTGCTTGGACAGACCTGGAGCTTATCCCTCATCCCAGCCAGCCTCTCAGATCCAGCCCTCCACCACCTCTTCACAGCTCCCCCCGACACCCCAAGCCCCCCACCACTGCTCCGGTGCCACACAGCCAGAACTACCACTAGGACTCAGCGGCTGCCATCAGCCACCAGATCAATCTGGAGCTCTATGCTTCCTATGTCTAACTGTCTGTCTGTGATGTGGCTTTGCTGTCTGTGATGTGGCTTCAGATAACTTTGTCAAGTATTTTCTTCACCAGTCTCATGAAGGGAGGGAGCATGCTGAGAAACTGATGAAGCTACAGAACCAATGAACTGGCCAAATCTTCCCTCAGGATACCAAGGATTCAGACCATGATGACTGAGAAAATGAGTCGAATGTAACAGAGTGTGCATTATACATGGAAAAAAGTGTGAATCAGTCACTACTGAACTTGCACAAACTGGCCACTGACAAAAATGATCCCAATATGTGTGACTTCATTGAGACTCATGACCTGAATGAGCAGGGGAATCCATCAAAGAATTGGGTGAATTTGTAACCAACCTGCACAAGAGGAGGGCCCCGAATCTGGCATGGCAGGGGTTCTTTGACAAGCACTCCCTGGGAGACGGTGATGAGAGCTCAGCCTTAGGTTGGCTTCCCACAGCCACGGGGGTGGCGTCCCTGGTCAGCAGAGCAGTGCGTGCCTGTGGGAGGTGCCTTTACCTTTTCTATAACTTGTACCAAGTCATCCACTTGCGTGCTTTCATTTGTACCCTTCCTTCAAGTAAAGTAATTTGGTACTGCCCCCAACAAATGGATGACATCGACTTCTCCAAATTCCTTAGGCCTCAATTTACTCTGAACAAGCAGTTTTTTAGTGATCGTATGGATATTTTGTAATGTCCACTCACTACCTCTGACAGTGTACATTTTCCGGTGATTGTTTTATCAATAGTCTAAGGAAATAAGAACATGTGAAGGCAACACATTGTTCATCCCCACGAGGAAGGGGCTGAGAAAAGAGAGTCCCTGCAGGGTGGCCTTTCAACAGGCCCCAGGCAGAAAAGACCCGTTCGCGTTCATGGTTGTCCAGGTCGTGAGTTGGTGGTCCACAGTGTGCTGTCCAGGTCTGGCCCTCTCTGGCCTGTTTTTGTGCCCCTCTTGGGCTTTAACCTTTTTAAAGGGTGATAAACACAAACAAAGAAAATAAACAAAACGAGAATATTTGTTCAGAGAGTGTGTGTACAGAGACTGTTTAGAGACTGAAAAAACTAAAATTCCTGGTTCTTCACAGAAAAATTTGTGGCCCTCTATTATATAAGACAGTTATTTTTCCCCTCAAAGCAAATCTGATTATTGGTAAGAACTTGAACGTGCAGACACTGCCAACAGACCCCCACGACAAACGTCTGTTTGTCAGCATGCATGTGATGGGGGCCCATGGCCCAGGAGCTGTCAAAATTTGATTGTAATTGATAGTTAACAAATTTATTTCACACGGTGACATGGTACCCAAGCATGTAAACTCTTAAAACTTTATGAGATAAAATTTCCCTTACCACTTGTGATATAATTTTGTGCTTTTAAAATTCTGTTCTATTTCATTAAAAAACACTGATTGAGATCAACTAACTAGATTTCACACCCACGAATGGGTAGAGACAAAGTTTAAAAATACCGCCCCACAAATGCAGAAAGCATCTGGGTGTATAATGCTAATGACTCCAAGTCACAGAAAGCAGGAGAGGCCGGTGGGTCAGAATGCCCTGTTTCTGGGCGGGTGGGGCGGGGGTGGACCCTGAGCACTCAGCTACAGTTAAAAGCCTCTGCTGCCCAGGAGCAGATCATCGCAAAAAATCTTCCATCCACTGTCACGGGAGAAGAAATTCCCTCAGGACCATCTGTGCTATGAAGTAAATGGGGTTTAAGAATCCAATATGGGGCTCACTCAACTATGCCCAAGATTTTGAAAGATCTTACCGTATAGTCGAGACCAGAAGCCACACATGGAAGCTTCTCATGCTTTTTGTAGCTTGAGATGGGAGTATGGTATTTGCTGTGGCTTTTGTGGACAGTCAAGGCTGCTCAGACAGTTTATTTAACCTTTCTGTGCCTCAGTTTCCTCACAGGTAAAATGGGATAATAGTAGGAACTACCTTGCAAGGCTGCAGTGAGGATTAAAGAATTGGTATGCATGAAACACCAAGAACTGAGTCTGGCATGCAGTGAGCACCCAGTCCGTGGTTGCAGAGGCTAACAGTGGCTGGTACTCCAGGCAGCATGCCGATGCCTTGGCTCAGCTGTCCAGTCGGCGGTCTTTGCTGAGCTGCGGCAGAGATACTTCCAGGCACGGTTAAGTGGAGGCTCCGCTCACAGCCCTTGCTTTCACTCATTCTTTTCTAATACAATTAGAATGGTCAATTAGGTAAGTAAACAACTACCACTGACCAGTCTCTTTTGTCCCAAAGCCTTTGCACTGTCCCCTTTGCCTGGGGAGCCCTTCTCCCTCAGCTCTTCACATGGCTGAGCTCATATAGCTCACAATTTACATGTTACCTCCTGGAGCCGTGCATCCAAACTCATTTCCCCCACCCACCTTCACAGCTGCATTGGCACTGGGCTTGCCCCTTTAAAGCCCTTACCACGAGTTCTCTTCTTCCCCTTCTCTCTCACTTGCTCTCTCTTTTCTCTGCTTACTGTCTTCAGCCGCAACTAGACTGTATAGACTGTAAGTTATTGGGCAACAACCACATATGTATATTTTGCCATTCATTCTCAAATAGTGTGTGTTGAATGACTGAGCAATTTCAAAAGCATCCATTCTCAGAATGATTCTGAACAAATGGAGTACTTAGACTCAACAAACAAGTTCACCACATCACTTTATCTACTTCTGACCTTATATCTAAGCAGAGAACAATGTTTCTACCCTCGGGACTGTTTTGGTGGCTTCACTAGTGTGTGTGGACAGTTCCTGATGGCACACTTGCTTGGCATTTTCGGGGCAGCTAACCACCCAGACCCCTGATGAAGCCTGAGAATCAGCAGTGTCAGAAAACAGAGCCCATCCCAACCTGTTTAATCCACAGATTGCTCCCAATGTGCAAGGGAGGGTGTTGTTCAAGAAGCAAATCAATCAGTTTGACTAATTTGAACATGGACCTGACCAGCGTCTTTAGCATGATGCAGATGTGGCATGTATAAGTTTCAGATGTGATCTGAAAGTTGGGAACTAGCATGAGAAAAGAAAAGCAAAAAGCAAACCTCTTCGAGTAAGACAGGTAAACCAAGTCGGATTGAATTTTCAAGTGTGCGTAAGAAATTACTATCCGTAAGCTTAATGATCTTTAAACCTCTTTTGCTTTCCTTGTTCCTTATCCAACGGTTTGCCTGTATGAGAAAGCACAGAGCAGGACATTTGATATAGAACTTTATAAATGGCTAGAAGGTGAAAGTTTTTAGAGTAAAGTTTTAAAATTTGGTTTAGAAACAAGTTTGAAAAGTAAAAAAAAAAAAAAAAGATAAACTAAACTAAAATAAAAATACCACTCCCCCACAAATAAAAACCTGTTTTAGGCTTGTTTGGAATTTTCCCCTTTTATTCAAGTTTGGAACAAATGAAGAAAAGACCCAAGTAGAATAAAAGCCCATATTTCTGCTATTCAAGCTTGTCTTTCTGCTTTCAAAACTGCTTCTTTTCCACACCCCATTTAGTATAATCTGAACCATAGGCTTAGGAGTCAGCTAGTGAGATTCTATAAATTGTACGTAGGCTGGCCCTAAAATTCATCAGACCCTTACTTTGACTCTAGACTGTATAGCAACAAGGACTATACAAGAATGATTTTCTGTTCACATAGAAAACAGAAAAGTAATGGTCAATCCCCTAAACAAATCAATCAAAACTAAGATGCAGAGCACTTGGATGCTTCCCTTTTCTACATCCACAAGACGAGGGACTTGGGATAGAAGACTGTAAACTCCCTCTAGGTCTACATCCCCCAGATCTCACTAGTCTGTTAAAGTCCACTTGTAGAGTTTGCAATAGAAGCACACTATTAGGCAGGGTGAACAGGTTGCTTTTTAACTGAAGAAGCATGTGTTACATACCTGATCTTGAGGATCAATCATCAAAGGCCATCGTCTCCCTTGAGTAACCAAAATGCCATTTTCTGTTGATGTCATGTCGCGGGGCAGCCCATCCGTGTTCCACTGCCGTATCTCATAGGGGTCACCAAGAGTGTTGATGAGGCTGAAGGAAGGATTGATTGGGATTCCCAGAGACTGACAGTCCTGGATCCAACACTCTATCAGCTGCAGAAGGAGGAAAGCTTAGTATAGAACAGGAACACTCAGTGAGTGAGGACACACACAAAATGTCGGGTTAGCAGTGAGTCCTGCCAGGCTCCCAGGTATCCCAGCATCAGAGCATAGGACACAAGAAGTGCACTAAAATCAGGAGGCCTGGGTCCTAGAACTAATACCATTAATGAGTTGTGGCTTTGGACATGTCACCACCCTGTCTGGACCTCAGTTTCCTCATGAGTAAGTGACAAGGATTATCACAGTAATCCTCAGTGAGAGATTATTCCCCTTCTTAGGAGAGTCTGGAAGCACATGGAGAAGTTGGGTTATCACAATGACCATGGGAGCTACCTGCAATTAGTAGGTGGGGAGAGGGATGTTAGCACGTCACCTCCTTCAGTGAGTGGTACAGTTGTGCACCACAGAGACCATCTGTCCCCTTTTGGCACCACTGGCACCACTGCCTACACGGTGTCAGATGATCCCTGAGCTCCTATAGAGTCTATTAGGTTTTGTAACACCAATTAGGTTTTGTAACGCAAAGGGTCAAACATTTTTAGGAAAGCCTTTCATGAAAATGACTTGAAAATCACTTCAGATGACTAAGAGTCCTGCTCCTTCCCATCGCCTACCCCTTCCCACCAATTTAGAACACTTCATCCTGGCTGACTTTTGGTGCCACATCTGATCACAATAGTAGGGGACGCCCTGACCCTTTTTCTTCCCCCAGGTTCTTGTGCTGTGTAAGTAAGGGATGAATAACTTTCTAAGGCGGGAAAGGAAAGGGGGGATGTGTTAAGGAAAAAGACTAGGGGTAGACCATCACTGGCTGACGAGACCAGTGAAGGACGGTGGATGTATAAATAAATGTTCATGATGGAGAACCTCCACAGTGAATAGTTGCCATCTAAACTCAGAAAAATGACCCCTCTCCTCCTTCCCCCACCAGCACAGTTTCAGTGGCTTCTCGTCACTCATTAGAGAAGGCAAGTTTACTCACCAACTGCCTGTACTGGGCTGTGAAGGCTCCATAATAAGCCACACAGGCTGCTGCTATGAACACATTGCCGATGATATTCGATATTTCCTCATTGAATTTCTGGATGGTTTCTTCCCATCGAACTTGCTCATCTCCTAAAGAAGCCGTCAGCTTCCCGGCACGCACCAGACGTGCCTTTGTCAGGGCCATGGTCTTTGCTAGAAAATTTTAAGAAAATCAGGTTATGTTATTTAATATTTTCCTAAAACGTAAGATGTTTATTCACCTGCTTCTGTGTATAGAATTAGCATTATTTAATTACTCCGGCTGAAGACAGCACTCTCTCTGTGCCCCTGTGGTACTTACTTTTTGTATCAAATTCATGTGTTGCTTTGTGTCACAAAGCAACGTGCCCTAGCCAGCCATTTTCATACACAGGAGTTGAGCATATGCAATATTCCAGTTCTAATTTTCTACTGGAAGGCACTTAATGCAACAGTCTAATGGAAATATGTTCTACATCTTGAATGAAAGCTGAGATATGACTGACTGCCTTGAAACTCCTTCCACTTTTGAATATATTTTGGGCATTTCCTGACCAAAATATATTTTATGAGTTACTTACCCAGACTTTCTTTCTCATTCACACTTTTGTCATATTCATCTTGTAAGGCTTGTATTTGATCTTCCACTTGTTTTAGTAATGCTCGCTTTTCTTTTAGAGTAGCCATAGTAATATCTAGTTCAGCCTAATAAAATAAAATAAAATAAATATTTATTAATAGGCCTAAAAATAAGGTCCAATTTGCCCATTTATAATGCATTTTTTTAAAAGTAGGATTTATGTTTCTTTTTTAATGTCCTTAAAGAGGCTGATATAATACACAAAATTAAAACAAATATAAACTTGAATAAACTAAGAGCAGAAGCAAAGTGATGAAAACAAAACAAAACAAAGTCCAACAAAATAAATCATAGAAGCGATAGAGAAACAGATTTACCAAGCATTTGGGGTGAATTCATGACTACATTGGATTATTAACTTTAAACAATGAAACAAATGAAATATTCACGCAATAGTGAAAACCGATCTTTCCTAACTCGTTCTCTGGAGCAGGAGTACGCAAACTATGGCCTGCAGGCCAGCGCCAGCCTGCTGCCTGGTTTTGTGTGGTTTGGGGGCTAGTGGTTGAGAAAGAAATCAAAAGTACAATATTTCATTATGAATGATAATCGCATGAAATTCAAGTTCCAGTGTCTATAAACAAAGTTATACGGGAACACAGCTACGCTTATTCTTGTATGAATTGTTGATGGCTGTTTTTATGCTGCAAGGCAGATTGAGTAACTGCAACAGAGACCTCATAGCCAGCAAAGCTGAAAATATTTACTCTCTTAATCTTTATAGAAAATGTTTGCCAATCCCTACTCTACAGCCACAGCTCTTTCAGTACCTGCTCCAATACATGAGCGTTCTCTGTTCTGCTTGGGCCCTCACTTCCAACTGCAGGTTGAGCAGGTTTTTATAACCTCAGGGCACCATCAAGGGTGGGAGGACTTAGAAAGTGGAAACATAGAGCATCAGATACTTGAGTTAAAAGGGACCTCAAAGATACTATAGGCAATATGGATATGCTAAAAACTCATTTTCCTCTTATGCTGGAAGAAGGATGACTTTAGAGGTCATTTCTAAAATAATAAATCCTTGCCAGCTATTTTTTTTTAAACAAAAACTAATTTCCAAGAGCATTGCTACTATCTATATTGCACAGGGTCAGAATGGCTGATAAAGGGAGCTTGAATGATGGGTGATCATGGCCTTCAATTTTATAAAATATCACGACACAAATAACGCACCTGTGCAGCACGGAGTTTTTGTCGCTTCGGTTCAACTTCTTTGAGTACCCGAGAGTACAAATCCATCGCTCTTACCCACATGCACATGGATTTACATGCTTTGGACACTTTTTCTACTTTTTCAGGCACAAAATCAGGATTATTAATGTACTTTTGAAGTTTTGCCAATATTTGAGGCTTTACATTTTCCTTATCATATTCTAAAAGTCTCCTTAGAAAGTTAGAGTCACCAAGAAGTTGCTTTGCTGTTGGCCAATCAGGCCTGAAAGACAGACATGGTAAGTTAGTAGTACTGTAATAAAGTAATATGAGAACAAAAAAATATTACTTTGAGGACATTATGATATTACCCCAGTAAGTGGGTAGTTTTAATCTTAATACTATACGCCCAGCAACTGGTACTTATGCACACCACAGCTTATGGGCAGACTGGTAATTAGATGACTATAATGTCTCATACTACCCAGTTTTGAGAGAGAAAGAATTATAAAACCACAGAGTTTTAGAAATTTAAGGTATTATAGAAATAATAATTTTATTTTTAAAATGCTCTAGGCACTCACATTTTAACGTGGTTTTCCTTGGTTTAGATAATTAAAATCTCCTGCCGGACCCTACAATCACCTTCTCAGTGGTTCTCTGGCCCTTAGTGAAACTTGCCTCCAGTGGACTTTTGCCAAATTGGTCTTTATCAGTGAAAATCCGATTATGTTGAAAATGTTCAGTGGTTCTCAGTCCACAGTGGCAGGGCTCTCCCTCTGCACTTTGCAGAGCTCCCAGGCCCTGCCTAGGAGCTGACCAGAGGGCCAGTAGGTAAGCCTGGAGTGGGGGTGCTCTGGGCCCTCCTCCCTTGCTTTGATAAGTTTACATAAAATAGTTTCCTATAAAATAATTTGTATTGGGAAAAAAAGATTGTGTTACTAAAGAAAGTTTGAAAACTACTATGTCCGAGAACTTCCAAGAAGAAATCTGAACTGTTTAGACCTTTCATGACGTAGTCACTGCTCTCCTGCCCAGCCTGGCCCGGCCCAGCCCATGAGCATCAGAGGTTCCTGGGTGGTCCCCACAGTCCCACTCTCCACCTGAGCATCATCTCTCAAAAACCCTGCTCACAGCTCCCTGGGGCACTCTTATCTCAGATTCCTAATACTACGCAACTTTCTCATGTCTTGAAATTAAAATTTTTCACGTCTGTCTCCCCAGTAGACTGTATGTACCTTGTAGGAGGAACTTTATATCTAGCACAAAACAGATGTTCAAAAAAAAATGCTTGTTGAGTTAATTTGTTGAATGACTGACCAAATCAATGAGAGGATAGAGAAGAGAATGAAAACTGAGAAAAACAGCAAAGAAATTCCATCAGGTGCTTTGGCAATAGATGCTGCTGAATTACTCACTTGGCATTCAAGAGAATGGAAATTGCTTCCATAACAGTCATGACCAGATCTGGGGGCTTTGTGAAAACTCTGATTTCAGATATATCTGCTTTATCTAAGGAATCCAGTGCTTTATTGGCAGCATCAAGTGCAGGTAGAGCTTCTTCAAGGTCTCTCTGAGCATCATCAGCTATTGCTTGGGTTTCTTCAGCTTTCACTTTTGCCACCGCTTCATCTTCTTGCACAATGTTACGGACCTAACCATTGAAACATGACTGCTTAAGTGGTCTCAAAGCTGAACTTCAATTCTTAAAAACAAAGCCAGTAATAACAAGTCATATTTGCCCCTTTGGATTAGACCAACAATGAAAGAGGATTAGCTCTGTAGAATTTTACCCTCTCCTGTGTCTGTCTCATGCTACATTGGTACAAAAAAATAATAGAGAAAAATTATTAGAATAAGAAGTTCCTTCTAGGAGAAGAACAGGTGCTTTATATTATTATACTTTTCACACAACTCTGTCTGTGCCATTCTTTGGGTCCACTCATTTTCAAGGAGAGAGTTGAGACTATTTATGGAAGGAAATTTTTTACAACTTCAAAGCATTGCTAACTTTATCATTTATTTTAAAGACATACAAAATAAAAAAAATCAATAATTTGTCTTTGTTATAAGTGATCAGTCGGTGACCAAAGCTTTCTCGCCCACATGCCAGATTACTCAGTGTACCTGATCGGCGTTCTCCTGATCCACTGCCAGTTTGTCCATCAGGGCTTCGACATCTTGTGATTTTGTTAAAAGGACAGGTTCTAAAGCTGAAAGTTCTAATTTCATTTTATCTACTAGTACATTTGTTTCCAGTAGCTTGGTGAGACCATGCTTCACCCGGTCACATGCCTAGATGACAATGAAAATATTTATTATAGTAAGTATTACAAACTGTAAGTTCACTGGCATCTCTTACTTATGTAGTATAATTTTACATCTGCAGAACTGGCATATTAGTTTGTAATACTTAAAATTGTGAATGTAAAGAAATCTTCAGGTAACAAAACTCCAGGAAATGGCAGGGATACATTCACCACAGTAGGTCTGGATCCATGCCGCCTGGGCACTCACTGAGGACCCACGTTGTATTATTTTTGTTTTCCGTGGTAGCCTGGTAACATGTTAAATGAATGAGAGACAAGTTCAGGTAGAAATTCCTGGAGGTCACAGTTCTGAGAGCTGTGACAAGAGAAAAATTCTGAGATGTCCTAAATTAAATTACGCAGGCTGGAGGGTGGGAGAAAGAGACAAGGAAATTAATCAGTTAGTAGCCATGGATCTTAACTAACAAAAGACTGCTCATATTTCTGAATGTCCGCTGAAACTTCTACTCAACGTCTTTGTGGCTATTCAGTGATTATCTAGCTGGCCACCAGGCACCAGCATATCTTGCTTATGTGGGAACCTTCTGGACTGTTGTCCATAACCAATCCAAAAGCTTCGAATACTTCTTCTTTTTTTTTTAAATTACTTTATTGTTGTTCATTTACAGTTGTCTGCATTTTCCCCCCACCACATCCCCCAACCCCAGCCAAACCCACCTCCCCCACTTGCTTCCACCCTCTCCCTTGGTTTTGTCCTTGTGTCCTTTATAGTAGTTCCTGAAAACCCTTCCCCTCATTGTCCCCTCCCCCCTCCCCTCTGGTTACTGTCGGATTGTTCTTAATTTCAATGTCTCTGGTTATATTTTGCTTGCTTTTTTCTTTTGCTGATTATGTTCTTATATAAATCCCTTTAACATTTCATACAGTAAAGGCTGGGTGATGATGAACTCCTTCAACCTGACCTTATCTGAGAAGTACTTCATCTGCCCTTCCATTCTAAATGAGAGTTTAGCTGGATAGAGTATTCTTGGATGTAGGTCCTTGCCTTTCATGACTTGGAATACTTCTCTCCAGCCCCTTCTTGCCTGCAAGGTCTCTTTTGAGAAATCAGCTGACAGTCTTATGGGAATTCCTTTGTAGGTAACTGTCTCCTTTTCTCTTGCTGCTTCTAGGATACTCTCCTTATTTTTCATCTTGGGTAATGTAATTATGATGTGTCTTGGTGTGTTCCTCTTTGGGTCCAACTTCTTTGGGACTCTCTGAGCTTCCTGGACTTCCTGAAAGTCTATTTCCTTCACCAGCTTGGGGAAGTTCTCCTTCATTATTTGTTCAAATAAGTTTTCAATCCCTTGGTCTTCCTCTTCTCCTTCTGGCACACCTATGACTCAGATGTTGGGACGTTTAAGGATGTCCTGGAGGTTCCTAAGCCTCTCCTCAGTTTTTTGAATTCTTGTTTCTTCATTCTTTTCTGTTTGGATGTTTTTTTTTTTCTTCTGCTGGTCAACTCCATTGATTTGAGTCCCAGTTTCCTTCTCATCCCTATTGGTTCCCTGCAGATTTCCCCTCATTTCCTTTATATTATCCTTCATTTGTTCAAGTAATTGCGACAATTTTTCAT
>PVJI01019050.1:0-31916 GCA_004026765.1 Micronycteris hirsuta
TTTTGTGGATTCTAAGTCCAAATATTAAATTTCTGATAGAATGTAAGACATATTCCCTTTTTTCTTTTTCTTTTCAAACACACAAGGAGGAAAATGAATACAGTTTCTCTTCTTTAGATGCATGAACATGATTTATGTTTTTTGAACTTTATGGTTTTGAGAGAGAAACACTCTTAGGGGTAGACAGGAATCCTGGCAGCCAGCATACCAAGAATTCTGAGGGAAACTCAGGTCTTTTTTGCTAATCTGTTGTGAGTCACTTAGCCACCATTTCTTCATGAGGAATGTTAACCATTTCATGAAACTAATATGGATTAACCAAGACATCGCCCTAGAAACCAGACTCCCCAGGCTCCTGGGCCTCGCTGGGTGCCTGGGAGCTTTAGGGCTGGGCTGGGAAATAATTGAGTATCTTCTTCCCGAGAAAGCAGAGTCTCTGACAAATGAGTGTTTCATTCTCAGAGTCTATCCAGCAAGGCTTGTTTCACACTGAATGAATTTAATGACTTCTTAGAATGAATTTATAATATATCTAATTGGAATAAAAACAGATACAGAAGGCATTGTTACCTTAAGTGGAACAGAACAGCATCTCTGGCTTCTGTATATAACTTTATGTCAACAGTTAATCCCTTTGCAATGGAGGCAGGTTAACAGGGATACCGAGTTCACATTTCATGAAAGAGCTTGCGCTACTTTCGGGTAAGGACAGAAGGGTGGGCAGTAGGGTAGGGAAGGGGACATGCATAAGGGACGCCATGTACACAGCCCAGCAATCACAGTTTTTCTGCTGACAGAAAAATGAGGAAAGGCAAACTTCTGAAAGGGTCACAAAACATGGGAAATAGGAGAAAATGGGATTTCAGAGTAAAACAAAAAGAATTATATCCGAGTGAAGACCCGGGACCTGACTCACACTTCAGAAGCTGATTATGACTGAATGCTACAGCTCTAACTCCATGTTCCGGAAGCTAAGTCATCCGGCAGGCCGGACTGAAAAGGTATCAAGCTATTTGGCTACCACCTTGTCTGTGAACTGGCTCTCGCGATTAAGCCACAATGTGTTAAAATTAGGTGTTACCGTATTCCCCAAACACGGAACATCCAATCTCAGGAAAGATGGGGTGATGTTTGCTTTCCACCTCTAATTGGAAACTACTGTTACTCATGCATATGTGTGGAAGACAGGGCCAAAAATAGCTATTAAGGATGGGCGATAATACAGTATTTAGAGAAATTGTTTAAAATTAAACGTCTATAGAAGACTTCCTGCCTTTCTGGAGGTGATAGCCTATGAATGCCAGTGGTTTCCGTGGCCCCTGATTTCCTCCCCTGGACAACTTTTGTCAGTGGTGCGCACGATACATGTATCAGGGTTTGACTAGAAAGAGAAGTACAGAGATGCAGAACGAGGGTTTTTTCCAGGCATCCAGAGGAGAAGTCCTTGGAAGTATGTTGCTGAAGTCTCTGGGGTTCAGCAAGGCTCACAGGGAGAAAAGCTGGGCAGGAAGCAGAGGAGACAAAGAACGGAATTAGGAGGAAAAGCTAGAATTCACTCTTGCCTTTTACTGATCCCCCACGATGTGGGTGACTTTGGAGGAGGATCTCTTGCCTTTTGCCACAGAGCTGCACATGGACCTGGTGCAGGACTTGTGAAATCGAGGGAGGAGTTCTGGAGGGAGCCCTAAGAGCTGCAGTCACCGCTGCAGCCCTAAGTCAAGGTCAGCCGCCAGGTCAGTGCACAGGTGCGCTAGCTGCGATAGTGCCTGGTGCGCAGTCCTGAGTATAGTGGCTGCTGCTTCCCGTCCACCTTCCACATCCATACACATTTCTCCTCACACTAACCTCAATCCAGTGTGAGACAGGAAGGGGAATTCTGCAAAATGCAACCTCTGATTTAGTCGGTGCTGTACCAGACACCACAGTCCACCCTTGCCAATTTGGCATCTAGCTACACTCCTTGGAGCTCTACATAACTTCCAAATGGACATTAGAAAATGATGTTTGCACCTAATAAGATGCAACTATCACTTCTCCGGTTGAAACACACTAACACTCTCTCCAAGAGTGGATACGCAGCCCCGGGTGCTACATTATCCATTCTTGGGTGGTTTCATTCCCCTTTTGGTTGAGATCCACTCTCCCTTCAATATCCTGTAATTGAAGTACATGAAATATGAGGATATTATCGACTGCACTGTGTTCGCCAAAGAAGATGTTTTTGAAATTTTATACCCCAGCCCTTGTAAATGGGATCTTATTTGAAAATAGGATTTTTTGCAGAGACAAGAATGTTTTAAAGAGGTCATATTGGAGTAGGACAGGCCCTGATCCAATCACTGGTTTTCTTAAAGAAGGAGGAAAAACGAGACACACGAAGAAACAAAGGCCACGTGCTGAGGGAGGCAGAGAGCAGAGGGGCGCGGCCCTGAGCCAAGGACAGCAAATGTTGCTGGATGTCCCCAGAAGCTCAGAGAGAGCACGGACTGGTTCTCCCTCAGAGCCTCCAAATGGGAGGCTAACACTTCGGTTTTGGAGTTCTAGCCTCCACACTGTAGGAGAGTAAATTCTGTTGTTTTAACCCACCCGGTCGGGGGGCGGGGGACACGAAAGTGTAAGGGGCGTCCTTTGTTCAGACATACTTCGGTCTCCTCGAGCGGAGTAGTAATGAAATTTCACCTATAGCCACCATCATCCCAGCCAGCACATCACCCCATGCTTTGCCTGTTGGTTCTTTTTTCTTTTTGAATCCTACCCGAGGATGTATTTTTATTGATTTTGGAGAGAGAAGAAGGGGGAGAGGAAGAGAGAGGGAGAGAGACATCTATGTGTTGTTCCGCTCATTCATGCATCCACTGGTCAGCTCTTGCACATGCCCCGACTGCGGATAGAACCCCCACCCTTGGCCCATGGGGATGATGCTCCAATCAGCTGAGCCACCCGCCCACAGCAAGCTTACTCTTACTCCCTCCCCTCCCAGACGCAAGGGCAGCATCCCCCGGGAGGGTATTTTTCAGACTTGAAAGTTTACGCAGGTGTCCTGCATGAACTGGGGACCTCGTTCAAAGGCAGGCTCTGGTTCAGAACCTCAGAGGCCCCAGATTCTGCATTCCTACCACACTTGCAGGGGCCAAAGCTGCTGCCCCGAGCACCACACTTGGAGTGGCAAGCCTCAGAGGTTGCATTTCACAAAGAGGTGATCCCCATTGAGACGGGGGACCACAGGTGCTCAGGATGGCTCTCTCAGGGACCTACTGCGGGCTCCACCATGGGGTCCGATGTTGCTCTCCAGACAATGCCTAGAAAGTAGAGGTGACAATAAAATCTGTGGAATGGAAAAAATACCCGTTTTTTCCCTCAGCCACTCAGCAAATCATGGAAGAAAACTTAATTTTTTTTTTAAGTTGTTCTTATCCAATGTAAAGTTCAGACTCACAGCACTGCCTCCCTCCTGAGCTGATCTGTCCTTTTCAATGGGCTGCTGGCAAGCCTGTGGCTTTGAACCCAGGCTCATAAATGGCAGGGAGCTTCCCTGGGGCCGATGCTGTTTTCCGCCCCAGGGTTGGATCTGCCAGCCCATGTGGGGCTAAAAGGCGGTGGCATTTATTTAGCTTTAGTTAAGCAACACCCAGATCCTCCAGGTGGGAGCTAAATCTCCCTTTATTGATCTTGAACTGCGTGTGCTCAGCCCAGCACCGATGCGGCTGTGCTGGGCCGCTTCTCGTATGTTTAACATGGTCCTCATTCCCCCCAGGTCTCTGAGTGAGGAGGGCTGTGGGCAGTTCAAGTTCCCCGCATAGAAATAGCCCCAGAATAGTTCTAGTGTTGTTTCTAATTGCCATGGATGAGCCGACTGTCTCATTAATCCTCCCCTATCAGTGTGCACACTGGCTGCCCCAGAATAGCCCTGAACTCAGCCAGCCCACAGCCAGCTTTGGGGCTGCTGGGTTTGGACATATTCGGTGTGGGAGGATCACTTCCCTGGGGATGGATATGTGTGTTTGGGGGCGAGGAGCAGTGGATGGACTCAGGAATCTTAGGTTGACATGGAAACAGGATGTGGAAGAGTAGAGAAGACCACATTGAGTCTGGGCAAGATTAGTTCCAGAAATGTCTGGAGTAGCTGAACTGTGTCCTTCAGATGCCTCCAGTATGTTCTTGTGCCCTTTTACCTCTCTGTGTGAATATTTCATTGTGTCCAGTTCTCCTTGCTCTGCCCTTTCTGTCTCTACTCAGTGCAGGATCTGATATCAGTCATGTACACCTTAGTATAAATGTGTCACTGATAGGTTTTCACATGTTTAAAGCTTTCCCATTTACAAAGGTTATTTTCCTTCACAATTTATTCTATTAGACCCTCCCAGCAATCTTGAGGGGTTAGCAATGGCAGGCATTATCTCAAGAGCAAACTGAGGCTCAGCAAGTAACTGTTTGTGAGCACCCCAGGGTCACCTGGTGGACAAATGACAGATCTGAGACAAAAACAAAACAAACAGAAGCAAATATTTTTTCTGATAGTTCTGGAAGATACTTGTTTCCTTGTTATAAAAGTATAACCTCTTAATTATGGGCAGGATGATACCAGGGAAAGAGAAGACTCTGGAATCAGACAAATTGGTATTTTGATCTGGATTAAGTAAGACCATGCACTTAAAGAACCGCTAGTCAGCAAAGTGCACATAAGAAGAAAAAAAAAATCTCCTAATTTCACAATGTGAAGCTCATTTGTACTTTCCCTTGGAGAGAAGGAGATAAACCTTTGAGAGCATGGGGTTCATAAAGTAATATGTGGACCAGATTTCCTTCCTTCTCCTCTCTCCCTCCTCCTTTCCCTCCCTGGCCATTTAGGAAGCCCCTTGTATGTGCTAGTCATTGGAAGTCAAGTTGCCCCCAAATTCCAGACCATTAAACCCCATCAGCTCTCTTTTATATCTGTCTACCTCTGCAGTGTAGAAGCAAAGGAGGAAGAGTTACATAGGAGAGAGGAGGGTGATAAGTAAGATTTGTTGAGCAACTATTAGGTTCCAGGCATTAGGTTAGATGTTTATATACAAATAATATTGTATATTAATGTTGTATCACATATTAATATATAGGATGTATAGCTATATGTGTAAACTTTTATTTAATCTTCACAGAACGCCCACAAGGTATTACATTACAGAGGAAAGGACAAGTTTGGAAGATTGAGCTACATTGTGGATTCTGTACAGGGAACATCCTAGAGCAAATAGAGCCCCCACTGTCCCCAAATGTACTCTTACATTTATAGGCAAAAGGTGGAGTTGATGAAGCCATCGCCTCTGTCCCAGGAGAGACATCCGGTTGAATCATTCATGACATCAAATTAGATCCTGGGTTTGTCTTACATTTCTTAACTGTTGTTTTTCTGAGAGAGAAGGCAAATGTCACTGTCACTTCTGTCCTTGGTTTTCTATCAACCCTCCTTCCCCACTCCAAGCATGCATCAACCCTAAGAGCTAGTGCTAAACTCACCTTACCGAGAAAGTTCAAGGGTTATTGTAGATTATCTTATCCCTGAGGGCCCACAGTCATCTTGCTAACAACCCTCCTAACAATGCTTAGGACAACAGGAACACGTATCTATTCCTTACAAGCCAGCCCAGCTTTCTCTACACGTGTGACAGTGGACGGGCCCCTGGTTCCAACTTGAACTCCCAGTGGCGGTCTGGGAGCGGGTTGCAGAGTGCGGCTGTTAGTAAGTAAACTGGAAGTGAGGGCAACCACTCCAGACAACAGTTGGGACCCCAGACGAGGATACCACGGTGCCAACATTTTTGAAGACAAAACACCCTTTGCCAAAAGACCTTGAGCCATTTAGGAGAGAAATGTCAAAAGCTGTTTGGCCTTCCCAAGGAACACTACCCCATTTTATTTTCCCTTCAGGTTGAACTCTTTGGTGGTCGTGTAGCAAGGACGGAACCTGGATGGAGACAGATTGAAATATGGGGGATTAAGGAAGGGAAGGGACAAATGATCTGCTATCCCTCCTTTTGACCAGTAATGGTCCAGAGTAACTATAACTGATTGGCAGTCACCTATGACTTGATTGCCAGTGGGTTCCTCCAGCTTCGTGAGAAAAAAAAGAATGTGCTATAGAAAAGGTGGGTATGGGCCGCCCGTGAATGGGCATGAAATGGTTACAGGATAAACCACCAGGCTGCTCGAGTGCAAAGGGCGTGTGCCATAGAAAGCTACAGGGCATTTCCAAATATTCACGTTTCTGCACAACGGCAGGGAGGGAGGGAGATTTTAACAGTCTGAGAGTTTCTCTTCCCATTAGAGCAGGGCTGCCCAACCTCTTTGGGCATCTCTGGGCCACACTGGAAGAAGAGTTGTCTTGGGCCACACAGTAAATACATTGCAACGTGTAATCACAAAAAAATCTCATAATGTTTTCAGTACATTTACGGTTTTGTGTTGGGCCATATTCACAGTCCTCCAGAGCTGCGTATAGCCCGCGGGCTGCAGGTTGGACATCCCTGCATTAGAGGGGGCATAATAAAATATCTCTATGGATACTAGTTTCAAAAGATTGAGGCAACCAGGTAGAAATATTAGAAATCATAGCATATTCCCAATGAAAGGAGAGACAGAGAGCTACGCTTTCTCTGATAAGAAAGATCTGGCTACCTGTGGTTTGCCAAGTTCATTGAAACCAACCTCAGCCTTCCTGACTGGATCTTTGGTGGAGTTTCTCTTTGTGTGTTTGCTCAAAGTTAACTTCGAGTTTGCAGCCTGAGCATGAGGATTGGATACAGGCATGAAAATATTTTGCATGGAAGTGCAGAGGAAAAGGTACCAGGAAAGGGTTAAGGAAAACTTAGAAGCGGCAACATCTAAATAAGATCAGAAAAGGATTTCTTCATGGAACTTGCTGAAGATCTTCCCATGGTCCTTAGCAAGAGGCAATTGGAAAATAATATCAAAGTGATATTTATAGTGTTATTGGGTGAATGTAATTATACTAGAGTCACTTGTACACAGAGGTGGCTCTGGAAGTTAAATATAGGAAGACACAGTGTTGGCAATCTAAATGAGGGTGGGTAGCTGGGACCTTTTCTTGAACCTCTATTTGCATACTAAGTGTCAAGCTTTTACCTAACTTGTCTAATGCTTATTATTTTGGGGGGACGGCTTGAGTGGGGCCTGCAGGCTGTTACTATGTGGTGTCTATTGCGTCTCCAAATGAATTTTTGGTTCTACCCACGATTCTCCTTTTATAATGTGTTTGTGTTGTTCCTATCATAGGCTTCTGTTGCCTGCGTAAAGCTCTGAACAGCAATAGAATTCGAGGGGTGGCAACACAGATACGTAACTGGTCCATGAGGACCCCTGGCAACTGCAGTTCGAATGATGGCAGCCAGTGAGGGCCAGTCAGAGAAGGACTCTCTGACCCAACGCTGCGTTAACAAGGTTTAGCTCATGCATAACACTGGGTAGAGCTCTGTGTAATGCACAGACAGTAAACTCCTCTTCGAAAGCCCTGCGGTCTCTTACTGGGTCGGTCTGGCCATCTCGATGTGTCGCGACACACGCACCATTTTCTGGGGGCTGCCTCCTTTCCCAAATCCCCTGGTGAGAATGCCACGAGCCCAGGAGCTGTCCGGTGCTTGCAGGGACACTTTGGGCCACTGGTCCCTGGATGGGGAACGGGGAATGGCGAATTGAGCAAGATGGGCTATGTTGAGTCACATCGCCAGGGATTTAGAATTAGCCAAGAGCCGAGAAACCAGTTTCCCTCTGGGTAGGTGGACACGCCCCCTGTCAGTTTAGGAGACGGTGGTGTGTGACATGGCGGACAAAAACGGTGAAAATAGACCTTCTGAAAGAATGGAGCGGAGATGAGTGGAGATAACTGCCTGGGTATCTTACTACCTCCTGATTCTCGCTTCTTTCCTCAGGGCTGGCTTATTGATCCGGGGCTTCTCGGAGCTATCGTGGAATCCTTACAACACGATTTTTCTCTCGTAGTGCTTAAACTCGGCCCCCGTCGTCTGTGTTATTTACACCTTCAAAGGTTCTCACTTGGAAAGTGGCTCAAAAATGTTTGTAACCCCAAGAAACTTGACCATCAGACATCTGAGAAGTAGATTCCAGGTCCCCTGTCCTAATAACGTTCACTCGCTTCACTCTCAGGCTGTGCCACTGGTTGTCTCTGTTTAAGTCTCTGTGGACTCTGTTAGTAACCATTCTTAATAGTTAAGTCCTCATTTTAGAGCATAGAGGTTGAAGGAGAATTTACTCCACTGGTAATTACTAATGATTCAACTTTACTCCATGAGAAGGTGTGTGTCCAAAGTCACTGTGCATCACGAGAGAACAAAAGGGTCAAGTGTAATCGAGCACGTATTACAAATGGCCCGAAGTGAGTTCTCAGTCTGTGGAGGGAATAAGAGACTGTCATCTGCGTCACCTTACTCATCCCAGTTCTCTCTGACAGTCCTCTGGAGAGGTTGTTATTTGTAGGTACCCAATTCCGCAAGTGCAGACAATGAGGCCTAGAGAGGAATGTGCCTTTGAGAGAAGAATATGTGAGTAACCCATTCTCTTGAGGAGCCTGTGCTCACCCACAGTCTCAATTATACATACAATATATGCCCATTAACATGATTTTGAGAATAGAAAAATTAAGAAAATGACCTTTTATTTCCAGTAGAAGTATTTTAGTTTCTTGCCTAACATTTGCTTTCTAGACATTTCTTATACAATTGCCCTCATGATATACATTCAATTAGGTAATGACTTTTGTTGCTTAATGTGATATCAAAGGTAGAGCTCAAGTTATTAGTTTTATTGATCACTTTTAATAATCACACCATATACCATCTTGTGAATATATGTTATGTTTACTTAAATATGGCATATTTTAGATAATAGGGATGTTTCTGTTTTGGGGATTTTTTCCCACAACTATGGACATCCCTAAGCATTATCTGCCAAGTTAAAACACGGTATGTCTATAATTACCTCCGAAGCTGCTCTTTCCTCAGACTGCATAACCTCCTCCCTCTCTTGCACCAGCCCATTTCCTGAGCATCACTTCGTCTTTGCTATAGGCTAATCGCTTCTAAGCGGGCCAATCTGGTTTTTCCCAGGTTGACCTGTTTGCCACGCCCCTCAGCTCTCACCTCTAAGGCTGCTGTCATGTCATCTGGCATCTGTCCACCTGTGGCTACACACGCTTGTAATTTTACCAGGTCCTGCCCACCAAAAACACTTACTATGAAGTTCAAGGTTCGTAATTCCTCACGGAGGAGAAAGCAGAGGAGCCAACAAGGAAGTCAGGAGGGAGTGACATATCACTGCTTTTTAATTCCCTGCTAAACTAACTCATGGTTTTCTTAGTTACTAAACGGCTAACACCAGTTGTATTTCAAACGATGTTACCAGCTATTACTCTGCATGGGATCCTTTTTCATCATGTCATAGTAAACTTTCTTAGTTTGCTGCCTCAACATGTAATTCCATAAACCCAGTGTGGAAGTTTACATATATAATATCTTTCAAGATGGGGCACAGAGTGGGCAATTCAACAGGTTCCTTATCCAAGAGCAAGTAACTCAACACACATTTCTTGCTTCCAAAACTCTGCAATGGTACATGAATTCTTGAAACACAATTTTCCTCTGGGTATTTTCTCCTTTTATTTGAGACTTTCTGTCTACTAAAAAATCATTTTGAAAAAGGCCAGTGGATGGTTGAAAACCTGCCTTGGAAACTTTGCAAAATTGGTTGGATGGTTAGAGAGAAGTCAACGGGCCCGACAAGCAGAAGCCAGGGGAAGGGCTCTCATTGCAAAGCAAAGGATAATTGGGCAGTCATGCCGCAGGCCCTACGTTTTGAGTTTTCTTTTGCTTTTTTAACCAAAATGTGAAATCTTAGAGGTGAGGAAGGTTAAGGAGACCAGAGATTGAAGAGGTTAATCCTTATGGTTCCTCTTCTGGGGACATGAATTAATTCATCCTCACCTAAGGGGCGTGCTCCCTGCTTCAAGCCTTCCCATCTGAGCAGCCTGGGCCACACACCCGAAGGCTGAGCAGTACCTGAGCAGGTACTGAGAGTCCCATCAACCCACACAAAGTCCATCCGACCCGTATCCAAACGTTGCCTCAAAATTATGCCGAACAGTTCATGTAAACAACTATAATTAGTACCATTTGTATACAGTCTAATCAAATTTTACATTGTTTTCTTTCCTGGGGTAGTTCTTCAATATCCCTAACTGGTATTACTATTGCCAACTTTGTCTACATCTGTGTACATTTTAGTTCCCATTTTATTCACGTTCTCTCTCTGAACACCTCCACCTGCAGGCGATGAAGGATATTTTGTAAACATTTTAATGGTGCCTGGTATTAACATCCCAATAAAGACTTTAAAAAAATAAACAAACCAGGAGAGTAAGATGGGGTGGAAGGAGGTTGGAAGAGCGAGGATGCCGGTGGCAAGATAGGAAGACCATGTGTTCAGACACTGACAACAAGAAATACAGAAGTGCAATCCACAGGAGAAGTGAAAGTGACGAGGGGGAAGAGCCCAAGCCCAGCGGAGCACTCAGCACCGGCCCCGGCAGGGACAAACACACACGTCCAGAAGCTGAGATAGTGGGAAAGGCTGGGGAGCCCGAATGAACTCTGGTCAAGGAGAGAGACCTTGTCAGGACCAGCACAGGTGTGGCTGAACCTGCAAAGCGTCTTGCTAAGGGAAGAAGGCCAGACACGCAAGTCGCAGTACATGATTCCATTTCTATGAAATATTCAGAGCAGGTGAGTTCACAGAGACAAAAGATACATTGGTGGTTGCCAGGGTCTGGGTCTCATTAGCCTGAGCTTTGTTTTTGTGATGATGAAAATGTTTTGAAATTCGATAGTGGCCTTGGCGGCATGACTTAGGGAATGCACTAAGCACCATGGAATTGGGCACCTGAAAAGAGTGAATTTTATGACATGTGAATTGGATCTCAGTTTTTAAAAAGTTACTGTCCATCCTTCCTCTTGATGCGTATATGGAGAAGACTTGCTTTCTTTATGCGGGCATGTGGAAAGGCAATATATTTCTTTTTCTTTTCGGCATCCCCAACGCCTGGGTGGGGGGAGGGAGTAGAACTAAAGAATCAGGAGCCACGTGTCAGCTCAGTGCCATTTGAACCCAAGGGCATGTACAAGTCACCTCTGCAGAGGACATCTTACAAAAGGCAGCCCACACCCAACACCCATCCTGCAATCCTGGGTCACTGAGGGGTCTTGTCACAATGCCAAGTCTGATTGAGTTGGTCTGGGACAGGGCCTAAGAGTCTGCATTTTTCACAGGCTCCTGGGTAGATAGTGCTGATTGATGCCAGTGTTCCACAGAGCACACACTGAGTAGTGAGGCTCCAGGCAACATGTAAGTGTGCACTTTGTTTATCAGGGAGGGCTCCCTGGAGGAGGCGCTTAGACCAAGTTTTAGAGGAAGAAGAGACATTGGTTGTTTACCAGGGCAAACAACAAGAGTCCAGAAGGAATAGATGGTTGAAATGTGGAAACGTAAGGAATTCGCAATGAGAAACAGACTCTCCGCTCTTCCAGGGAGGTGAAGACACAGGGTGGGAAAAGCTAGCAGATCAAGGAACGCGTCCCCCTCGGCCAGCAACTCAGAGGCTGTGTTTGTTGGCTGGTGTGTGAACTCTTCATGGTCATCGGTCTGGCTGAGCTGTCAAATTAGGAGAGGAAATCCTGGAATTAGACACTTATTTCTTTAGCTTAATTTTTAAAATGTTCCTTCCCCTTCTCAGGGCAGAGCTCGTGTTTCCGGCTCTTTTAAAAATGGCTCCATGTCACTGGATATATGATGTCTTTTAAAAGGTGCCAAATGACAGGTCTTTTTTTCTCTCCCTTTGAAAGACTGATTTCCATTCCTGACCGCACATCCGAATGATCTAGGGAGCTTCTGAGAAATATCAGCGCCCAAGTCTCCTCTTTAGACATTTTGATTTAATAGGCCCAGGAAGCACTATTTTTAAAAAGCTCCCCGAGGGACTGGAATGGGCGGCCAGTGCTCTCTGATCATGGTCTGAGTGTGGCAGGGCCCCGCTGAGCTCCTGTGGGTTACCTGGTAACAAGAGGCTATCCAGAAACCCAGGCTGGGACGGTCTCATCGATCCTTTATCAGGTGCGCATGTACCTGACAGGTTGCATTAAGGCAGTTAGGGATTATACAGCTCTGGTTAATTGTTGTCTCTGTGAACCAAAATTAGGCCCACTATTCAGAAAGAATTTGTTCCCATTTTATTATGATTTTCTTTTTTTAAAGATATTTATTTATTTTTAGAGAGAGGAGAAGGGAGGGAGACAGAGAGGGAGAGAAACAGCAATGTGTGGTCGCCTCTCACATGGCCCTCACAGGGGACCTGGCCTGCAACCCAGGCATGTGCCCTGACTGGGAATCGAACCAGGACCGTCTGGTTCCCAGCCTGCACTCAATCCACTGAGCCACACCAGCCAGGGCTGATTTTCCTTTTCAATTACAGTACCATTAGCATCCTAATGAGAGGGCACTCATTCAACTAGTTGATAAGTTAGTCCAGCCGGTTATTCCTTCGGGGCAAATAGTTGGACAGATTTGCGCCCATATTAAAGTAACGGAAGTTTTTTAGGCCTTGGGTTTACAGACCCACAAATCCTATGCCCGCTTGATCTGGGCTCAATGTCTTCGCTGCCTGTTGGGGTTACTGGAGACCATTTAAGTTGTAGAGTTTTAGCATTAAATGCAATAGTTACTTGAACTCACCAGCATCAAAACTTGAAAGTCAAAGAAAATAAAGGGAAAAACAATAATTGAGGATAGCGATATAGTGTCCCTTCCCTCACGCCCACACATAAGAGGAAACTCTTACAGAACAAGATAATAACATTTTTCCCATCTATTGAGTGACAACCATGTGTCAAGTGTGTTTTTAATGTCATCTTGCTTAATGTCCCATCATCTCTAGGAAGCAAGTATTGGATTCCATGTCTGGGAAGTCTAGGCTCTGAGAATGCCTATGTTTTACTCAAGGTCTCATACCTGGTAATTAGTCGAGTCAGGTTTCCCATCCATGCGTCTCCCTGTGAGGTTCTTACCGATGCTAACCTGCCTCTCCTTGGTGATATGATAATTCACCTTTAAAGAGAAAAATATCCATAAATAACTAGAAAATCGCCAACTTGCGAGCTGTAAAAAATATCGTTTTATTCAAGAATAATAATGCCAGGCAAAGTTAATTATTGTTGCTTTTTTGTAGGATTACAGGATTAGTGCCTTTACAACCAATGGAGAGAGAGAGAGATGCAGGCCTCCGGTCCAGCGGAGTGGACCAGGGCGGAGGCCGTCAAGAGAGTCCTCCTCCCTCCCATTCAGGCAGCAAGTTTGGAATCCATTTCCAACCCATTCCCACCACCGACACAGGCAGGAAAGGACCAAGTGAAATGAGATCATCACATCCAACCCACAGCCAACAAAGAGGCCATCCAAAATGCAAGAACAAATAAAATAAAGGCCTCTGGCAGAGCTCGGAGCAAAATGACTACAATTCAAAGGGGACCGAAATCACTCCTACTAGATCTTGGTGAAGCTGCCGAGAAACCTCCATCTCTCAACTTTCCATATTATTTATTGATTGGGCCTGTGTCCTCGCTGAATTAGGAACGCTTTACAGAATTACACATGCTTCGGGTTGCAGAATGCAGCCCAGGAAGGAGAGACGTCTTGGCTCCAGAGTGCTTTCTTCTGCAGCTATGTGATTTTGAGGCTTTTGCCCCTGCTCTAGTTTCCTTTTCTGGGGAACCAGTTGATGCCTGCAGGCGTTTATCACCTCTCTCAGAACGGTTGTGCAGATAGCCATTGTGCAGTGATAAGAGTTTCCATTTCTCTGATTTAATTATGAATCCCTCCCAACAACACTTGCTTCAATAACTTTTATTTGTACTTCCTAAGCCAATGAACCTGCAGAAAGAAACCCTAAGCATTCTTGAACTTGATTACAACCCAGGCTGTGATGGCAGGGCCAGCTCAGAGGCCTCTGATGGCCACCCCTTGGCCCGTAAGCTGTCTTGAACAGAACAGTTACATAATGTCGGAACTTGGGTTCTCCGCTGGTGTTGTTGCCAGCTTGTTGTAAAGTCTGGAACGAGTCGGTTATTTATTTATTTTTCTCATCTATAAAATGAGGGGATTGGACTAGATACCTTTTAATGTCCCTGCCAGCTCTCACAGTCTATATTATAGTAATGAAATTTGTGACATTGCTTCTCTTTTAGGAAGCAAAAAAAAAAAAAAAATTGGCTCTAAAGACACAGAAGAAAAAATGTGTCTTCCTTTCACTCCATTAAGAACAACCCTTGTTGCCAAATTAGTGACATGGTAAATTGGGGTTACAATAGTTAGTGTCTCTTCTTACCTGGCGCAAGCTGATAATCAATCCTCACTCTGTAAAATAGAGCTTTCTCTTAAAACAAAGGCACCACCAGTGATCTCAATAATGATATAAATCCAGAAAGATGGAAATTTTGGGGGGCCTACGCTTTCTGTTAAATAAGTAAGAGTTCTGTTTGAAACGAAAGCAGGAATAGGTTTTATGAAGTGGCCATTATCTGTCTGTCTGTCTCTCTCCACCCCATCCCTCTCACACCTAGTCATGGACCTTTAACCTTGTCTTGGATAGACTGAAAATTCCCAACTCAAAAAATAAATCATCCACTCTTGGATATTTGTAATGCACGTCTCAAATGTTTTCTTCCTATTAATGTAAAAGCTTCAACTTAATCCCTGAGCCAAAGACTGAGCTGTGTTTTGTTTATTTCTTTTCATTTATTTGATGGCGATGGGGAGAAGGTGTAACTTCCTTGGCTTGTGCCAATAGCAAGGAGACCTAAAATAGGATCCCACCAAAAGACAATACTGTTTCATTTTATAGAGATGAAATATAGGATTACTTCTTCCCCCAAACCAAGTTGACCTGATTCCCAAAGAGCCATTGCTTTGAGGAAATGTTATATCACATTTGGCAATACTACTCTAACTGTTCTTGGTTGCGTAGATTTGGATGAAATGGCAGGGAACAGGGATAAGCAGAGGTCAAGGTGACATGGAATGTGGAGGAAGGCATGGCACTATGGAGGGACCCGAGGGAGCATATCTCTACGGGGGGGAAGCAAGTAATATGAAGAAGGAAGAAACAGTGCAGATGATGTTTGGCAGCGAGTCATGCCAACTGAGCTCAGGAACATTTTTGGCCAATAAGGATGTACTGAGGCCTTGTCGGTGCTCAGCATTCTGCAGGACAACATTGAAGCTGCAAAAATCCTATTTTCAACTCAAGAACATTTGATTAATGTCCAATAAGCTGTGTGGTAGGCACAGGGGAGAACAAGAGAAATAAACTGGAAGGAGGCAGAACCGGAAACAGAGTGATTTAAGCAGGGCTCCGCCACTGAGATCCCTATGTGATGTGCCATGACTCAGCCAAGCAGACCTATCCCGGGCCGTGTCGAAGCTCTTTTCCAAACCGAATCTTTCTCCAAGTGACTTGAGGCTCTTCCACATCTTTGTGGTGCACTTCCTCTGGTTTGTAATGACTTCTCCTGTTTCATCCTCCTCGGAAACTCCCACTGACTCTTGAGGACTCACCTGCATATCTTTCCCAGATGGCATTTAGCCAGTTCTCCATCTGCTCAACCATAGGGTCACCCATTTTTCTATGCAGATTGCCCAACAATGTCTTTGAGGACCGTCTCCTTCTCAGAGATGGTTCTACAGTTTATAACTATAAATATCATAGCAACCTTCAGCCAATCGGAGTAATGCAGAGCATCCTAAAGCAATGATGGGTGCTTTTGTAGCCTGTGCTCAGGATCTCACTCTCTTTAGCATCTTTAGCCTTCTCAGGGACCTTCAGAGCCATGACAAAGGAGGCTGTGGCTTCCTCAGTATTTCTTATTTGATCACAGTTTTGATTTTTTTTCTCAGTGGAATCTGCGTAACTAGAATTGAAGCAGTTTCAGTTCAAAATCAGCAGGAAGTCTCGGTCGAATTGGTAGGTGAGGCTTTGGCAGGGGGCCTGTGTTATGCGTGTATGAGACACAGCAGCTCTCACTGCTATGACATTTCTTCTATCTGTTCCAAGGCATCTGGCAACTTCTCCTTGCTTCACTTGATTTGCTTAGTGTCTGATGGACAATCCTTTTTCATGCATCTCAGGAACAAAATGTACAATAGCACAGCTTCATCTACTTGGAGATATATATTTTTTTCTTAGAGCTAATGAAATATTGAGTAGCTGCTTTGTAAGAAAATAAAGAACTGTAGTTTGCCTCATATCAAAATGTACATTACAAAATCCATGTGTCTCCTGCTGATCTGTTTCCATGTATTTCTGTATCCAGAATAACTTTCTTTCACTGCCAAATTATAAGGGAAAGTTTGAAGACATTTCACGTGGCATTTGCCAACAATGCTCACTTCTCAAGTGAAGTGGTAAAAATACAAACATGTGTGGTCAAGTTTGGGCAGTGACAGCCACGTCACAGTGGCTTGCTGGCCACTGTGATGGTAAAATGCCACGGAAGATAAATTTCTCAGAGATGTTACAGTGTGAGGGAAAGTGTGTGTTAGAATTGACTAGATGTGGTAAGCACTTCCAGATCACATCCAGAGCTTTTCTCATAGGGAATTCAGAGCTCAAACACTCACATTGTAAAATAATAAAGGAGCAAGCAAAGCGGTGCACTTACAAAGTCTGAAAAAGGTAAAAAATTAAATCTAAAGCAGACCGAAGGAAGAGACTGATAAAGCTATATAAAGAAATTAACTAACCCGAAAACCCAAAGCAATAATATCTTTTTAAAAAAACAATTTTGTATTTTCTGTTTTTATTTTGTTGTATTTCCTGGGCATAGAATATAATCGTCTACAGAAAGTTTTCTCTTTCTCTTTGCAATATCTGCGATTCATTTGGCTCCTTCTTGCCACATGGCTCTGGCTGGTGTGCGTTGGCTGTTGGTTTGAGATGTGCACCTTCAATCAGGGAGGTCTCCTAGGATATTTTTTTTAAACCTGGAATAGATGTGGCACGAAACCAAATGCCCTTTCCTTTCATCCTTCACTGAAGTGATCCCATGGTTCGACCCTTTGATCTAGACACGAAACACATGTTATTAACGTCCTACTAATGCAACATCCCTGAATCCATCAGCCTAGGTGCACTTGTGATGGCTTATGAATTTAGCAAAACCCACCTGGTCATGTGATGTTACATTATGTTATTATATCCACAAGGTAAATGTCCAGTTTTAACAGAATATATCTGAACACGCTCAGCTTTCTGTGCCTCGCCGACGGCTGTTGTCCCGGGGGCTGGAGTTTTTGCGTTTTCTCCACACGAGCACCTGTACTCCAGAGCAGAGGCAGTTGTTCTTCTTAATACTGACATACATTGTGAAGCCTCCACGATGTAGGCAATAGGTGCAGGCAGAGGACTAAACGGCCAGAGAACAACCTAGAAATACACCCAAGTAGATATGAGAAAGTATATGACGTTCAAAACTAGAGGACAGTGAGCCTCAAATAAAAATCCAGGCCGTCCGTTCAGTCTCCACGGCCCCAGCCTCTGTTTCCTTGGCCTCCATCACCCTCAAGTTGGCGCTGACTGAGGACTTAACTGCATCTCTCCTTTCAGAAGTCCCAGAAATGCAGGCCATGGGAAGGGATGGGGTGTCTGGGTTTGGCTGGTGGATCCGGACAAGTAGAATCCTGTAGACGCACTCTCCAGTGGCTTCTCGGCTGGGCCACCATCGGTTCTTGTTCAAACAGACACGTAACCTGAATGTCCGATTGGTGTCTCAACATTGCTATTGGGTCCTTGGGTAAACATCTCTTCTGAACAATTATAAACAAATGACTTCATGTGTAACACACAAAACCTCTGTGGTCTGGAGTTACATCATTTCGCTTTCTCTTCCTCCCTCCCTTTTCTCTCTGTCTTTGTCTCTCTGTCTCTCTCTCTCTCACACACACACACACATACGCACTTTCTAAATGCCTAAATAACACATTTTTTTTTTCTATCTAAACTAAAATAGTTTAGAAAGAACTGTCACCTGAGTATAAAGCTTAAGTGCCTAGTTGGATTGTGGCTGAATTTTGAATACGAGATTCTTAGTTTCCTGAAAGACATGTGGGATCATAATACACAAAAGTCACTGGAACACCTGTAAGATAATTCCCATTTTCTGGGAGTCAGGATTGTTGAGTCTGAATTGATCAAATGCTATGAAACAAGCTGTCAGGGTGGAAGAGCGCTGAACCTGTCCCCTCTCCTCTGCCCCCACTCTGTTACGGGCTCCCTGTACCTGTCGAACGACCACTGGACCCGTCTCCCCACCCCCTGTCTTTGCATGCCTCGTTCCCTGCTTCATGCAGGTCTCTGCTCACCTGCCAGCTCCTGCCTCGGCTGGAACAAGAATTCTGCTGAGTCGGTTTAGCCTAAGTCCCCATCCTTGGTATCTAATCAAGCCCGCCACCCCCACGCTGGAAACCTTATCATCCTGCTCTGCATTCAGCAAGAATCCCATCCAGTCTGTCTAGCAAGAATGGCCCTGGCCTTGATGCTTCCTCAGTAATTTTCTATGATCCCCTGACCTTCACCCTGCTCTTTGGCTGGCAATCCCCAGGTGCTCTTGTTCTGTTTGGAGTCGAGCCCAATCTCTCCGCCCTGCTGCATAGCCCGGCACAGCGGGGCCCCTCGAATAAAGTCTTCCTTGCCATCTGCATGAAGGGTCATCAAATTTTTCCTCTCACAGTTGCTCCCTTCCGCTCTCGTCTTGACTTCTACCCACACCTGCCCTTCCCCCCACACACACACCCTTAGCTGCCAAATGTAGGTCCAAGAACCTTAAAACTGTGCAGAGGTGACACCTGGGCCCTCTGCAGGTCTGAGCATCTCTCGTACTGGGAATCCTGCCCTCAGGCTGTGTGCTTCTTTCCAGTAGAAATAAGGCACTATATTTTGCTGTGTACAGTGCGTACCCACGTTTTTGACCCAAACTTTCAGGAAAAAATCTTTTGCCTTAATTTTTTTATTAAATTTTATATTTACCTTATTTTTCAGACTATAAGATGCACTTCCCCCCCCACAAATTTGGGAGGAAAATGGGGTTGCATCTTATAGTCCGAATGTAGCTTACCTATCTCGCTGTGGCGGGGGGTGGCGGTGGAGTGGGGTCACAGGAGGCAGGAGCAGGTAAAATATTTTACCACATTTTTTGCTTCAAGAATTGTTTTTCCTATTTTCCTCCTCTAAAACCTAGGTGCATCTTATGGTCCGGTGCGTCTTATAGTCCGAAAAATACAGTATTTATATTTAGAAACAGAAACAATGATCGTGTTCTAGGGTATTATTTTGCATATATATATTGTTATTGCTTTCCAGGGTTACACTTTCAGTGAGTAAGCATAAATAAAAGAATTAAAAAACATTTATATAGTTATAGAATTAGTACCACCCATGTATAATGGGCATCCTTATTTTTCTGTCAACAGTTTGGGGGGGAAAAAGTGCGCATTATGCACAGAAAATACGGTAACGCGCAAGGATGCCTTTGTAGAGAATTCTTACAAAAACTTGAGTCAGACAGAGAATACTCCTGAACAAGATCTCACAAGACTAAGAAAAAAGTGCTTCTGAGAATAGCAGTTTGCAGCTTCTTTGATGCGTTTAAAATTAAGGGAGGGAACCAAGAGGGTCACGCAAAGGTGGGAGAAAGCCAGGCAGCGATTGGGCTACCATACCCTATAATTTGTGTGTTAAGATTACGAGCTCTCTTGAGAGGGTCATACTTTGGAAGGAGGGCTTTAAGGGGGCATTTCAAAGGTGTGTTATCCTAGATGCACAGAAATAATGGACAGGGCTGGCTTAAGGCAAAGATACGCCTTTAACTCTAAAAGTTACAGATCTGGGGGGAGACTACCCACCGCGACCTGCCCAGTTAGGGATCTGAGATCAGATCACCCTGTAGGGTTACTTTCTATAGAATCCACCCCCATTTGTCTGGGTCTGGAGAAGCATCCCATCTGTACAGAAAGTGAGGAAATCATAAGTGACAGTTTGACGTTTAAGTAGTGAACACACCCATGTAGCTGGCACTCAGATGTCCAGACTCCTAATAACACAGATTAGTTCATCCTGTTTTTAAAACCATATATGAAAGGAACAGAACAGTACGGACTCTTGTGTCTGACTCCTTTTGCTCTGCTTTTTACCCGTGCTTCGAATATTTCCGTTTACCACCCTCCTCATTTCATCTGCATGGCCCTACCCTCACGTCTGCTCTCTTAGCCTTAGATCCTCCTGTGGCTGACTTTGAACCAGGGAGAGGCGCCTTCTCAAATTTTCTTTTGTGTTGTTACAAATCCTGAATGGAAACCAATGAAGCCTTCTTCAGTCTGCCTTCGGGGCCTTATGTGCTGCTCACACAAAAAACTGAGACGCTTCAAGAATGGTGGTCTAGTTTATTGGCCAATAATTCGACGCGCAATCAGCGGAGGCAGGCGCACAGAACTAGTCACCGAATTTTCCAGGACAGGAGCCAGTCCTTTGAGGCTCCTCGGCAGCAGCTCTGATGAATAAGTGAAAGGTATTCTTTCACTCGCTGCATCCCTCCAGCCACCGCGAGAGCTGCTGGCCCACCCGCACTCCTGGAAGAAAGTGCCAGGGGCTTTGTCTAGATGGACTGGCTGGCTGGCAGTGGCGACGCCGTCATTCAGAAGGAGTTGACGTGGGGATCCTTGATGGAGAAAAGCTGTGCACAAATTTACATCTCAGAGCATTGCGTTCCCTCCAGCCGAATGCTTGGTAAGCTTTTGGGGGAGATGGCACAACCTCTACGGACCCCTCCGTCCTTGTCCTTTTTTGGTCACTAATTCTGTGAAAATTTGGGCTAAGTCCTTTATGTCTTGGACCTTGGTTTCTTCCCAAAGGAAAAACTCCAATATAAGACTCTATGGTCTCCGAGGGTTCTGTCGTTTGTTTGTTTGTTTGATGGCTGCTAATTCCCACCTCTGTGTCTTTCTTGGTGTCACTCCAGCTTCCTGGCTATTAACTCCCATCCGCCAAGCTCCTCTGCAAAGTCCCTCTCCCACCAACCCTGGAGAGGGGACCTCCCTCCAGGCCGTGCGCACTCCTACTGAGAGATGTCAGCCTCCAGGTGCGAAGCTGCTCCGCCATCGCTGGGGACGTGATTTTGTAACATCCCCCTCCCTCCCCACACAGGTGGTTTATCAGCGCCGACACTCACGCCCTAGCAGTCCATCTGGAGTCTCTTCTGTAACGCTGTCTCACATCATATGCCGAACAAATGGACTCCATGCGTTTTGTCCTGCTGACCTCCAAAGTGGCCTTCTGTCGTTGCAGCACAGGCTCTGACTCGCTCTACTCTGTCCTCAAAGACCCTGCGCCCCCTGCACTCCCCGTGCCCAGAGGTGGCCATTGTTCAACGGTGCAAGACCCTTCTGCCGTGATTCACAGCGGCAGCCAGCACCGTGGGTAGCGGAGGAGAGAGAGACTGGAGGAGCCACTTACATGACAAAACGTCAGTAGCTGCTGCCAGGGGAATTTAGATTCAGAGAACAGTTACGGACCGGATGGCCAGGAGTCGGGTGGGACACCAAGCATTTAATGGAGAGTTCTCTGAAGTTACTTCCACCTTACTTTAGAATAGAAGCCACTGCTGATAAAAGACTACAATGTGTCTGAATATATAAGTAAGACAAAGGAGCTAATTTGAATCTCCCATGTTTTTTAAAAGAATAGCTCAAACTTATGTTTAGATCTGTTAACGCTTCATCCATAAAAAGGAAGGGCTGGACCACATGGCATTTGGAATTTTAGTTTCTGCCCCTGGAATACGCCTAGCAATGGTCTTTCCTTAACCCCCAGGGCTGGCAAGTACAGGCGCCCGAGATTCCCCTCCCACACACCCACACGGGGGTCTACAGATCGTGGGACAGCAGAAGCTGTTTCGTGAGATTAGGGACAACTGCCACTGCGTGAATGGTCAGAGGCAGGACAGAGGATGGAGAGGTTTCCCGGGAGCAGAAGTAGGAGCTAGTTCATTCATGTCCGCGAGGAAACGTGGCCCGTGGCCATACGAGCCTCCCATGGTGACTCACAGTGCCCTAAAATGAGATCTGTTTATTCTGGGGCTCATGCCATCATTCTGGCCCTGGAGGTATTTAAGCTCTTAAAAGCTGGTAGGTAGTAAGTGGGTTGGGGTGCCAGGAACAGTAATTGGATCGATGCACTTCTCTCTCAGATTACTGCCAAATTAGTGTGCGTGGTATGTGGGCTTTTCATGTTATTCTGAGTGTGGCGTAACACGACCATCTGCTTCTGTGAGTTTATTACCCTCCTTACCTCACCCAGCCCCCTGGAATCTCGTTACCTCCCAGCTGCACTGTTTAATGACCCTGCCCAGGGTAGCCTGTCCCTACTCCCCCCCAGTTACCTGCTTCCGCTTCCAGCTTCTCCCTTCTTCCCCGGCTTTTTGCTGCAGTGAAACAGAACAAAACCAAAATCTTTCCAATCACACCAAAGCCTTACCAACTGAGATTTCACTCAACAGGAACACAGCACAATTCAACCAGGAGCTGAGACAGGGCCTCACTGCGGCTTCCACGCAGAAGGATGTTAAAAGCAGACCACGTAGACTCGGACACCAGATGCCACCCTTCGCCAACTCGAGAACAGAAAAAAATTATGGAATTCAGTCCGTGCCTTGTTTGTTGTCAATGTCCACAATTAACTAGAACAGGACGGAGTTTTGTGGTATGAAGAGTGTTGGCCTTGGAGCTTGATGGTCAAGTTCAAAGTCTGGCTCTCACACTTCCATTCTGTGGGACCTAACACTGGGCGCTGGCCACTGCTTCCCTTAGTTACATAAGTTCGTATGAAAATGCTTTCACTGTTGGTAACTGTTGTAAAAATGTGTTTAAAAAATAGTCATTGATTCAGGCCCTATTGGAAAGAATTCATGATGAACTGCCGTGAGTCCATGAAATAGTACTATAATGAAAACTCTTAGAATCTTCTAACATTCATAATTTTATCAAATTGAAATGGCTGTGCCTTGGTTCATCCCCACCCATGTGGATGCTCTTACAGCACATAAAACATCTCTTGCAAACCCCCTTTGCTGGGGCAAGGCCATCCCTTCCCAATGTCTGCTTTACACATGGACGTTAGCAGCGGATACGACTGTCGGTGCCTAAAGCAGTTATTCCCTTGACACGTATTTTTTTGGTCAGAGAATCCGTCATTTCAATATTATTTTGTGCATTTAAAACCCAGATGTAGGTAGACTTCCATAGATGGAATTGAGCCTTGTGAGTCCGGCTTTGATGACTGGGGTGTGGGTTTTACTTGACCCGGGTTCTGACAAATACAGGGACATCGATTTATGGTCCTCTTTCCCTCCGTGGACACTTCCATGAGACGAGGTGCTGCTGTGATCTTAAAGTCCGTTCCATCAACTGCTCAGAACTTTGCAAGTGGCTCCCCTAGGGCCTTGGTTATCCCAAGAGACTGTTTCTGGAATTTGATGGGCAAATGCTCTTTCTAATAACGTTTTCCTTACTTTCATCCAAGGCAGATTCTGTATTCGCTCTAAAAGTTTGGAAAGTCTTTAAAAGGCAGACAGAAACACAGCTCCTTTAGTGTCACACCGAATATAACTGACTGCTGGAGTTTTTTGTTATCTATCTTTCCAAGCTTTCCTAGGCCAGTATGTGCATTTTATGAAAATTTAATGGAATTGTATGGCTTTTATTATTACAAAAGTAATATGAGATTGTTACAGAAAAATTAGAATACATTCAAGGGCAAAGGGAAAAAAAAAGAACCACAATCTGATACCCAGAGACAAGGGCCAGTTCATTTTTGCTGCATAGCTTTCCAATTTTTCCTATGGTTATATATATGCTTTTTATTAGAATTTAATTAACTTTTACCACTTTTCTTAGCACAAAAAAAATGTAAATTCATTGTGAAAAAAATAGAAGATAGGCAGGAAAAAGACTGGAAATCTCCATAATGTTACCATAGAAAGATAACCACCCTAATACACATATCCTTTTGGGCTTATATTAGCGCCTTTTTATGCCCAGGTATGAATTTCTTTTCCTACATAAACAAGATAATAGCAACCATACTGATATGCAATTTCCACTTTTGTTTTTGTTCAATAATATATGACTGTATTCCTATGTCATTAAATATTTTCCTATACATAAATATTAATGACTCATAGTACTAGGTTGAATTAATATACCTTGAATTTTTTATTACGGCACCATTTTTAATTTAAAAAAAACTAATATAACATTTGTATGCATACAAGTAATTAAAATATCAGTATGAGCAGGCTTATTATGAAACGTAGTAATCTTTATCTTACCAGTCCTCACCCATTTGTCCACTACCGGGACTGCTGACTACGGTACCTGTATTTTTTCCTGGAATATACCCTGAATTACTGAACCAATTTCCTGTTTGGGAGATACTCTGAATGACTCCAGCTTCTATTACAAACAATGCTACCCATAGTAAACATCGTTTAAATATTTTTTGTATGCATCTTTTAGTATTTCCCAAGGACAGATGCATGGCACTAATGGCCTGCTTATTCTAAGCATTTTACACGTGTAACTCTATGTAGGTCTGTCTTTTGTGGCTGGTGGAACTGAGGCACAGAGAGGTTAAGGAGTCTGCAGAAGACAGACAGCGCTGTGCTTGGAACCCAAATGTTCCTAATACGGCCCCGCCTGAAATCAATCAAATACCCACCTTGTTATTAAAACAATGGACACAGTGGGACTTCAGGGTGTCAGATGGATGTTTGGGGCCAGAAGGGCCACCTAAATCCATCGGTCACTCTGCCTTAGAGTCCTGTGCTCTCCGGCCAGAGAGAGCACATTTCTGATTAATCTGGAAAAGATCCCACTTTGTACATCAAGAGGTTTTGGCAGAGTCAAGTTCACGTGCCTGCCTGAGTGTGGGTGTGCGTGGAGGCATGCGTGTTCAGGGCTCAGGGACTGTGGACCAGGAATGTGGCTTAGTCCATGGAAGGGCTGATGAGGAAGCAGAAGGGAGCAGGTAAAAGAGAATAAGAAGCAGGTGCATTACAGAACACAGCACCGAGAGAGCCTAAAATCCCGCCACTCCAAGGGCTTGGTTAAGAGATTTGAAACAATAATTAAATGTAGTAAACACTTCCTGTCTTCTTGGGATAAGCGCTGTATAGCATGAACTCATTCACACCTCTCAACGCATCATTTATCCTGTTCCTGGTAGGGAAACTGAGGCATGGTTAAGTAACTTTCCTGCAGTTAGTGGTGGAGTCGGTTCAAACTCAGAATGGTGGGCATCCTGTGCTCTTAGGCATTATCGTTACTGCCATTAATTATGCAAGGAAGCATTCTCTGATGCAGCAAGGAGGGGCCCTTCCATCCTGAACAAGGGTGTACTGGAGGCTGTGGGTGAAGATCCCTAAAGTGTGTGTGTGTGTGTGTGTGTGTGTTGAAAACATCTCAGGAGTGCATGTAAACAGCATCCATGGCCCTGGAGGCTCAGAAGAACCTCTTTATCTTTCGTTTTGCTTCCCAAAGCTCCCTCTCTGAGCGGCTTAATGGGAAAAGGAAAAGATGTTGAGAGTAGGGTGCTCAGTGCCCGAAGCAGGTTGGCTAATTCCAGAAATCTGTCAAAGGCTAAGCTACGCTCCTCTGGAGGCATCCTGGAGCCCTCAGGGACAGACCTGGCCCCTCACTGAACGCTCCAGGCCTTGTCACAAAGGAAACGATTTGGGAAACCCTGAAGCTGCTCTGATAGCTGACCTTGGTTCTCCCAGCCTGAACCATTCTGTGAGTCTTGCTCAGCCCACGCCAACTAAAACAACAGCGAAAACCACACCGACTTGACCGCTGTGCAGCAGGAAGATGCATTTCCCCATTAGATCGATTCATGCTCTGTTGGCTTCTTCTAGGTTTGTTTGTTTGTTTGTTTTTTGACTAAATTAAATTTTTAGTTACACTCATTTCAACATTTAATTTGGAAAGTCAAGACTGTTATACTACTTTTTATTTGGAAATAATTTCAGACTTACAGAATAGTAAAAACAAAAACATACAAAAACCAATCCACATACCCTTTACCCAGATTCCCCTCTGCTAACATTTTATCGCATCTGCGCTCTCTCTGTGGACAGATAATATTTCCAGTCCTTCGTGCGGGCAGTGTCTTCCAACTTCTTAGCACCGATCTTTCCCAGCCAGGAGCAGCTTCTTTGCATTCCTGTGCTGATCGGTACTGAGCTGTGGGAATACACCCTGGTGGTCTCCAGGTTCTTGCTCCCTAGACCTCTCTCCTGTCCGGTGCTCTGCACTCTTGACTATAGTTCCATTGGCAGCCCTGAAATTCTAGCCCCAAGTCTTCAATCAGGGAGACAGAGGGCTCTGCCCGGGGCTCCCTCTGCCTGTGCCACTTCCAGAACCTTTCTCCGGGCAAGTGAGGGTAGTCACAGACCTCGTCTCATCTGTGGCCCATCTCAGTCCTTGGGGTCCTTCCTCATCTGACATTCAATCTTCTGAATGCTGTTGTTCAATATATTATTTTCTACTTTTTACTTGTTTCAACCAGGAGGATACATCCACTCCCTGTCACTCTGCTTTTTCTGGAAGTCCAGGATAAATTTTGTTTTAAAAGTTTCCTAGCTGTTTCCCATTTGCAGTCAAGTACGGGAACAGCATGAGTACAAAATCAAATGACGTGAACTGATAAACAAATGTTGATACGGATTAAGCTAGGAGGAAAAGAACTTGGTCTGAGGTGCTTATTCTCAGTGTGAGCAGGCTCGGCTTCAGAATTACGTGAGAGGGAAGCATCCACGGGAGTCTTCTTATGCTCTGATCAGTTCAGTATCATTGGACAAGTTGTTATTTCCAACTTATTCTTGTTTCACACAGGACTGTTGTTCATGAGTAGAAAGCTGATTCCTGAATATGGCAGGCATCCACTGCCTGTAGATGATAAATATCCAGAGGTTGGATCTGCTTTTCCAGTTTATAAAGAAGAAAGAGGGAGGTTTCGGGACAGTTCTCGGACGCGCGATTCCCGGTGTTTGTTTCCTCTCATAGGGACGTATAGGCAGTGGGGACCCAACGTGATTGTTAAGTGATGATAAAACAAATCCTGGTGGTTCTTCCTCAGTGGAGGGAAAACTGAGTCTTTAGCATCTCTGATCTGAATCAGAGGCAAGTACTTCATCCAAAAAAGGGGGAGGCGTACAATCATAAACTTCAAGACGGGGAGGTGGTGGCGGAATAAGGTTCCCAGGATGAATTGTCAGAGTTGAACTGGATGTTTTGAACAAAGGAAAGGCAGGAGCCAGACGCGCCTGAGGTCTGGACTCCGGCTGATGGGGGACATTCAGGGACTGTGGACGGAAGTAAGGCAGATGGAAAGCGAGGTGACTCCATACTCTGTTTATGTCAGCTCCACCATGGCAGTACCAGTGACATCCCATTCATGTCTCAGCAGCACTTCCTGTCCCTTACTGTGTGCAGAACCTCAGCAAGACCAGCGTAGAAATGAGAGCGATGTACAAAACAGGGCCTGAAGAAGGTCAGGTAGAACAGGGAGTACAAGCCCAGCGAGACAGCTAGGGCGCCTCCTAAGCCAGCATAGCTATAATAAGCTCATATGAAAGATAAAGGGAATGTGTACAATATGCCGCACACTTGAAATGCAAGACCTCATTTATTCTTCACAGGTGCTCTGGAGGTAGCTGTTACTATTACCCCATGTTACAAATACGGAAGGCGAGATGCACGCAGTAAGTGACTGTCTGAGTTCATTCAGGCTGCCGTAACAAAATGTCGCAGGCTGGATGGCTTAATAACAGCGAGGATTTCTTGTTCACAGTTCAGGAGGCTGGGAAGTCCCAGACCAAGACAGAGTTGGTGTCTGGTGAGACAGGCTTGCGGGGTCATAGACAGCCATGGCCCCTGTGTCCTCCTGCGGCAGAAGGGGACACTCAAACTCTCTGGGGTCTCTCTTACAAGGGCACTAGCCCACTGAGGAGGGCCCCACCCTCAGGACCCAAGTGCCTCCCAAAGGCCCCACCTCCAAACACCATGACCTTGGGGGGATAGGTTTCAACATATGAATTTGGGGGAGATGCAAACACTCAGTCTATAGCACTTATGTTTTAACATGGAGCCAGTTGGAGGTAAAGCCAGGACTCAGACTGAAACAGGGTCGATTCTGGGGCCTTACCTCTTACTTCCTCTCCTCATTGCCCATCACGGAGCGTTGTTGGGAATAAGATTTTATTCCTCAGAATGAGGACTTTGACTCTTGTAAGTTGGAATAATCATTTTTGCTTATGTCTTATGTTCTCTCTTTTTCACATGAATCCCTCCGGCCAGGAAAATGTCCAGTTAGAAGGGAAGTCCACAGGTAGCTACAGAAAACTTGGGAGATGGTGAAGACTCCTCCGCTTGGCTCTCATGAGCACAGCTCCTCCACTGGAAAATAATTCTCAAGAGGGGAGACTATTTTATGCCACACTGTCTCCTCTGCATTTAGAACAGGATCTGGCACATAGTAGCTGCTCAACAAATGCTTGTTGAAGCAAATGAATGAATGTGGAGAAGTTAGTGAAGGATGAGGCAGATTCAAAACAACCCTTTTCTCCCCAAAGCCTCCATCACATGTCAGCAATCAAGGAGCCTGGTCAAGCACTGGCTGGGTGGCTCAGTTAGTTGGGATCCCATCCCACACACCACAAATTTTGGGGTTTGATTCCGGTCAGGGCTAGGTTGTGAGTTCAGTCCCCCCAGTTGGGGTGCGTATGGGAGGCAACCAATCAATGTTTCTCTCTCACATTGATGTCTCTCTCCCCCCACCCCTCTCTCTCTCTCCTTTCCTCTCTCTAGAAATCAACAAAAACACATCCTTGATTAAGGATTAAAAATTAAAAAAAGAAGCCCAGTTGATTGACGAGATGCAAAATACAGAAATGCATGAGCTTGCCTGATTTTCCTCACACATAAGGCCACCTAGGGACGCCCAGGGTGGCCTCACATTGCCCGAGGTTGGCCCTGGCCCAGGCCTAGTGAAGCCAGCACCCCCCACCCCGCCTTCTTATTGGAAGCCCTGGAAATAGCACCCGTAATTCTTGGACCCGAGCCCATGCCAGTGTCTCCCCACTGGATCAGGTTTCCCCGCTTCAGAACAAATAGGGCAGCTCCAAGATGCCTGAATGGTACTTTCAATCCACATCCTTGACTGAATAATTTGCTTCATTTCCCCCCAAAGTGTTCCCTGTAAAAATGTGACAAATGTGACCCTTGTTGTCCTCGCCAAAAGTGCCCCTTTATAGATAACAAATTTCCAATTCAGTTTTCAGCTGCCCTGTCCGAGAGGGTATAGAAAACCAGAGCAGGCCAGGACTCTGGCATCGTACAGGAGACATTCAGCAGTGCTTCATGGTGTTAATGATTTACATTTTGGACCCAAAGGGGATGGTGCTGTGGAAAGAGCTGAGCAGTGCCTGACTCCCTCACACGCACAGGCGTTTGGCAGCCAGGTCAGGATGGGCTGGTTCACCGAGGGACCAGGAGTCCCAAGGTCAAACAGAAAATGTTCTTTGCACTTGGCCTCTGATGTACACATGGAAGCAATAACTAGATCTCTTTGTATTGGAGGTAACAAGAGTTCTTTTAGGTAAATATATATATATTTTTTTAAGATTTTTTATTTATTTATTTATTTTTAGAGAGGGGAAGGGAGGGAGAAAGAGAGGGAGAGAAACAGCAATGTATGGTTGCCTCGCACGTGGCCCTCACTAGGGACCTGGCCTACAACCCAGGCATGTGCCCTGACTGGGAATCGAACCAGGACACTAGGTAAATATATTTTATGTCAGCACCAAATCTAGTTTGTGATATAGACTTATACATGGAGTAACTAGAATTCTAGGACAGAAAGAAGGGTGGATACCAAAACTACTAAAAACTTCACTATTAAAATTTGCCACATGGCCCTCGCCGATGCAGCTCAGTTGGTTAGAGTGTCGTCCCATACACTGAAGGGTTGGGGGTTGGATTCCCAGTCGGGGCACATTCTTGGGTTGCTGGTTTGGTTCCCAGTTGCGGCACGTGTGGGAGGTGGCCCACTGATGTTTCTCTCTTTCTCTCTCCCTTCCTCTCTCTCTAAGATCAGTAAAATAGTGAAAAAGTAACTCTTCACATGGGGTCAAATTTCCTATAAAATTCATTAAATGATGTCATTCAGCCATTTATTCAAGAATAAGTCTTTATAAATAAATTGCTTTATAGTTCACCCTTTGGGAGACATATAAAATGTAGAAACTAAGGTTCTGGCACTTGAGTTTATAAATAACACAGTATAAAGGAAACATGTACACATAATTCAAATATGTAAGCTGCCAGTAGACAGTGGTTGAGGAATAGTATTGTAGTGATTGTAAACCAAGACTAAATAGTTTAATTTAGCCTAACGTCCGGCATTCTAAATTTCCACGGATGTGTGTAAATCCCACTCACATCTAAGCTGCCATTCCAGCGCACACTGGTTGAATTCAGGCCTCGGCAGCGTGAGTCTGACAAAGACTCTGCACAGAGCGGCTGCTGTATTCCAGGGGTTAGGGATTCACGGCTCCTGATGAAATGGTGCTCTCCCCTCCGCATGCCTTCCTCCCTCCCTCTCTCCATCCCTTCCTTCTCCCTTCTGTTTTCATGAAGAACCTACCTGGTATAAAGGCACCATGTTTGGTGCTAGGGATGCAAAGACAAATAAGAAATGGTCCTTGCCCTGAATAGGTTCATGATCGATTATGAGAAACTGACAAGTAAAGAGATAACAGTGAGTAGGTCTGACAATTGAATTGAACGCTCTAAGCGTTCAAGGGAGAAAGCTATTTATTTAAGGAAAAGACAGTGAGGTTTTATGATTTCCAGGGAAAGGACTCTATAGCCAACACGGTCACTGGGTCGGTCCTTGGCTATGAACCAAGGCTGTCAGGGCTCAAGGGAGAGAATGCTCTACTATTACATAGACACTTCTTTTTGGAGTAGTTTTATTAAGATATAATTCACACCCCATACAATTCACTCCTTTAAAGCATACAATTAAATGGTTTTTTTAGTTTATTCACAAATATGTACCATTGTTACTCCTGAACATGTTAGAACATTTTTAGCCCCTTAAAAAGAAACCCCATACTCTTTGGAAATGGTTCCATTGTTCCCTAGCTCTTCTTCCTCACAGCACTGAACATGGTAAATCTACTTTCTGTCTCCATAGATTTTTTGCTCTGCACATTTCATATTTATGTGCTCTTTTCTGACAGTCTTCTTCCTCTGATCGTAATGTTCCCAAGGATCACCTATGTTAACTTCATTCTTTTCTAGGGTCAGATATAATAGTCTCTGGGAGACATACCACATTTTGTTTATCCATTCATGGGTTGATGGACATTTGGGTTCTTTCCATATAAATCTACTCTGGCCATGACCTCTGGGTGGGAGAATCAATGCAGACATGAAGCCAGTCACATCATGCCCTTGCGTTATCAAAACTCCAGCCTGTGGGTCTGCAAAGCCGCCCCACCCAACAGAGTTCTCTCTCCCAGGACCTGCCACTGGTTGGCTTATTCATTTCTCCAGCTTTGATGAGATCTTAGTCTTACTTGTTCATCTCCTGTCTGTTTATCAATAAAGTCAAGGAGATGGCTTAAGATCAATAAATATTTGTTAAATAAAAAAGAGTTTGAATAAACAAGTGAATCAATAAATACTGCCAG
>PVJI01019051.1:0-31903 GCA_004026765.1 Micronycteris hirsuta
ATTACTTTATTGTTGTTCAGTTACAGCTGTCTGCATCCTCTCCCCTCCCCTCCCCTCACCCCACTCAAACCCACCTCCCTCTCTTGCTTCCACCCTCCCCCTTGGTTTTGTCCATGTGTCCTTTATAGTAGTTCCCAAAAACCCTTCTCCCCACAGTCCCCTCCCCCCTCCCCTCTGGCTATTGTTAGATTGTTCTTAATTTCAATGTCTCTGGTTATATTTTGCTTGCTTTTTTTCTTTTGTTGATTATGTTCCAGTTAAAGATGAGATCATATGGTATTTGTCCCTCACCGCTTAGCTTGTTTTGCTTAGCATAATGCTCTCCCATTCCATCCATGTTGTCTCAAAGGGTATAAGATCCTTCTTTCTCTCTGCTGCATAGAATTTCACTGTGTAAATGTACCATGGTTTCTTGAACCACTCATTTGCTGATGGGCACTTGGGTTGCTTCCAGTACTTGGCTATTGTAAATTGTGCTGCTATGAACATTGAGGTGCATAGATTCTTTTGGATTGGTGTTTCAGGGTTCTTAGGGTATAATCCCAGCAGTGGAATTGCTGGCTCAAAAGGCAGTTCCATTTTCAGTTTTCTGAGGAAGTTCCATACTGTTTTCCACAGTGGCTTCACCAGTCTGCATTCCCACCAACAGTGCACTAGAGTTCCCTTTTCTCTGCATCCTCTCCAACACTTGTCTATTGCTTTGTTTATGATGACCATTCTGACCAGTGTGAAGTGGTATCTCATTGTGGTTTTAATTTACATCTCTCTGATGGCTAGTGATGCTGAATATCTTTTCATATGTCTCTGGGCCCTCTGTATGTCCTCCTTGGAGAATTGTCTGCTCAAGTCTTTTGCCCATTTTTTAATTGGGTTTTTGGTCTTCCTGGAGTGGAGACATGTGAGTTCTTTATATATTTTGGAGATCAGATCCTTGTCCGAGAAATCATTGGCAAATATGTTTTCCCACATAGTTGGTTTTCTTTTCATTTTAATGCTGTTTTCTTTAGCCATGCACAAGCTTTTTAATTTGATGAGGTCCCATTTGTTTATTCTTTCTTTTATGTCCCTTGCTTTAGGGGACATATCAGTGAAGATGTTGCTGCGTGGAATGTCTGAGATTTTCCTACCAATGTTTTCCTCTAGGACTTTTATGGTGTCATGGCTTATGTTTACATCTTTTATCCACCTTGATTTTATTTTTGTGTGGTATAAGTTGGTACTCGAGTTTCTTTTTTTTTTTTTTTTTTGCATGTAGCTGTCCAGATCTCCCAACGCCATTTGTTGAAGAGGCTGTTTTTGTTCCATTTTATGCTTCTTCCCCTTTGTCAAATATTAATTGGCCATAGAGACTTGGTTTTATTTCTGGGCTCTCTGTTCTGTTCCATTGATCTATGAACCTGTTTTTATGCCAGTACCAGGCTGTTTTGATTAGAGCGGCCTTGTAATACCGTTTGATATCAGGTATTGTGATCCCTCCTGCTTTGTTCTTCTTTCTCAAAATTGCTGCAGCTATTTGGGATCATTTATGGTTCCATACAAATTTCTGAAATGTTTGTTCTATATCTGTGAAATATGTCATTGGTACTTTTAAACCCCTAGTCTTGATGGACTCGAAAGCCATAGATACCAAAAAAGGAAAAAAAAAAGAAAAAAGAGAAAGTTCTTGGCACAAATTAACATAAAAAAGATAACTTTCCAGTTTTTGCTATACTCCTAGCAAAGTGGACTAAATGCACACAAGAAGTCCCAAGGCTGAAGTGAGTCAGGACACTAACCTCAGGTGGAAAGTTTGTAGATAATGACATCTGTTGTCACCATGTGAAAAATGTCAAGTACCTGCAACATCAAAGGATGAATTTTTACCAAATTTAGAGAACAAAAGCAAATTTGTTTACTTCAATATCTTTTTCAATCACCTCTATGCCTTATTCACTGATGCTAAAGCTGCAGATAAAATAAAATAAACATTTTGCCAAGGGAACTCTAATAACTAGTCTTTAAAAGTTTGTGCCCCAAGTACATCAACTCTGCTTTTTAAATTATCACTCATCTTTACTCAAGTCTAAGATTTAAAATGTTAAAGATCATACAATAAACCCCTAAATTAACAGAGTTCATGGGAAAAAAAAGTATGGCAATGATTTTTTCTTCTATCTTTTGAAAGTTAAAAAAGCGGATATAGAAACGGAATGAAAAAAATGGTGCAAAAAAAGGAGTTGTTTTTACATTAAGTGACGTTGTTTGTTCAGTTTTATTTAGTCCATGTGGACAGAGAATATCTTGTCCAATTTTTCATCACTTCTCACTTTGTGTTTTCTTCTGTCTCAGGCTGGCTCTTTCCTTTTAGCCTTCATGGTTGCTAGCGGCTTCAAGGTCTACCTTTGCCTAAGTCACTCTAGACAAATAGCAAGTACCTGTATTCTGGCATCCCAGAGAACAGCACTGGCATATTTGCTGATGGGTCCAGTTTATGCTGATCCTCAACCAAGCTCTGACCATGAGGAACTTGCTGTCTTGTTTTGCTGAGGCCTAAATTATGGGCTTAGCTCCCACCAGCAAAAGTGATTAAAATATATACACTACCTCAGGGTGCCAATTTAACCTACTATGGGAGAAAAAATAATATATGTTAATGTTGATGCCTCTAGATGGTTACCCAATGTTTATTCATGCACTAATTAGAGCAAAGCGGTGGTAGTCGGTATCCAGACAATGCAGCTCAAAGTTAAATAAAACCCCCTATTTTCCACCTAGCATTCTAACACCTGGGAATATAGTCTCAGACTTTAGACCCCAAATTTAAAAGATAGTATTATGATATTCAGTTTTTGTCTGTTTTTTTTTAAAGGGGACTTTAAAATAGTAAATTTTCAGAAGTCAGTATATACTAGAGGAATTTATAATATATTCTTACTTTGAGTGGCAGGGAAATGATTAGAAAAATACTCTTCTTATAAACTTACATATCAAAATAAACTGAGAGGCCATTTTCACCTAGTTTTATACCACTTTTTAACTCTGCATAGCATGTCCTTCCCTGAAAAACTGCAATTGTAATGAATCTCCATGGAGTCGGCTGTGTCACATCTGTCTCTTCTATGAGTTGTGTTATTACAGGAAAATGTTAGTAACCAGCTCTAGAAGCAACAAATTACACAATAATTTAAGTAGCAATGTTGAAAACTCATAAGTGGTAAATATTTTATAATGTAATATTAAATTCAAAGAAAAATAAGCTAGTATATGTTATGCATACATTGATTATTATCACAAAAAGTATGAAATGCCAGAAGTTAATTCAGGTTAGGCTAAAGAAATTGAGTGATTTTTTTTCTCTTTTTATTCATTTTACTTATTTTCTACTATGTAATAATATAGCATCATTAACTTTTTTAATATCTTGCCTTTTATTATATATACAATACAATGATAATTTTTTCTCCTTCCTACATAAATATCCACATATAAAAGGGGGGAGGGTTTTCAGGAACATATATAAAGGACACATGGACAAAACTAAAGAGGGGCAGGATCAAGGGTGGGAAGTGGGGATGGCTGCGGTGGGGGTGAGTGGTGGGGGAAAATGGAGACAACTGCACTTGAACAACGATAAAAAACGTGAAAAAAAGAAAAAAGAAAAAAATAAATAAAAATAAATTTTAAAAATCCACAAGCTAAGCTAATAGCCACATTGCAGACTACCTTGTTTGTCTAAGATGTACTTAAAGAGCACACAGCAAATGTTAATCCCATAATAATGTCATAATACTTGACAGAACTCATTACCTCAAATTCTTTAAAAGATAGTAAATTTTTTGTATGTAGACCTATTAACACTAGGATATTTTATCAAGTTCAGTCACTGAGGAAGAGTTTTATCCTGTAAAGTGTGGTTTCCAAAGTGAAGGCAGGAAATGAGAACGACCGCTTTGCTGGTAAAATGCCTGCTCGTGATAATGCACACTCCCTGAAGGTGATCCTTTCACACAATCACTCAGCTCGATTGTCAGCTTCTCATTAACATTATTGCCGCTTAGGAGGCAACCACACTGCAATCATGACTTGCATTTCCTGGAAGATGGGAAATTCCTGGTACAGGCCAACTTGGTGAGAAGGTTGAAGGAACAAAGTATAAATTTAAGGGGAATTTCTTTATTTCAAATAGTGATTGCATTCATCACCCAGGAAGACTAAACAGTACCCTCACATTTGAACTTCAAAGGATATAAGGAAGAGGTCTTTTAATTTATACACTTTGAGGCTATGATTTTTAAGAGCATGTATATTTATAACTTTTATTTTCTTGGTGAACTGTACTTTTTTATTATTAGATAGTGGCCTCTTGAAAGGCTTTTTAGCCTAAAAAAAAAAAAAGAGGTCTTGTATTTTGGTATATACGGGGCAATGGTGACATTGACTTACATGTGTATTTTGAGTGTCTGCGTGGTGCGTTCAAATAGAGACATGTACAATGGTCCATAGTCAATTAGTAAATGAACATAAGGAATCATTTGTACTTTTCTTGTGTTTCTATAACTTTGCAATGACATCGAAATAAAAGTTAAAAACAACAAATCGAAAGCATACTTTCTGATTTTCTGGCTAACAGCCTGTCCCAAAACCCACTGGTGATCATTTACAATTTTGATGTGTCCCTTCAGAAAATTCCTATGTAGGGAAGCGAGTGTGTGTGTGTGTGTGTGTGTGTGTGTGTGTGTATGTTAAAAGCAATTATTTTTGTAGAATATGAATAGCAGGCAATGACAAATGAGATTTTGTTACAAGAATTGAGGTATGAGTAGGATATTACAGATAAACAATTGCAGAGAAGGCTTTACTCTCAGGGCAGGAAAATAAAAAGCACCATGGCTTATTAAAGCACAGTAAGTCAGGGAATTTGAGTGACTTCCATTTTAACTTTTCCTTTATTTCAACATTATGGAGTAGAAGGAGACGTTAGAAGAGAAGGCAAAGGAAATATAGGTAGGGACCAAAACAAATGTTTATCACATGTAATGCAGAGTTTAGGGATTTTACTCCATGGGTATCTGTTGAGTGATTCTCAACTGTGTCTGGATGAGATGGTAGCTTTTGTGGTACCTGCTTGCTCTCCTATGAACACTTTGGTGGAATGTGAATAAACTGTATGAGGTGTCCACAATATTCTACTCTCTCCAAAGAGAGTTTGAGTTTATGTCTTTACCTGTTAAATATGGGTTTTCCTTGCAAATCTCTGTGATCACCTAGACATTAGCAAACATGAAACAAGTAGAGACCTGAAAAATGGTTGTGCATTACAACTTAGTCACTTGCTGATATCTGAATCCTGCAATCACCACGAGAATAAGCCCAGGCTAGCATCCTGGAGGTTGAGAGTTCACGTGGACCTAGTGGAGGATATTATAAACCTGCCAAACAAACCAACCCACTGCAGATGCATCAGCTAATCCTGGCTTGGACTAGAACAACTACCTAATCGATCCCATTCCGCATTCCTAGAATGCAAAACTGTGAGTTTTAAAAATGTCGATTTAAGCTATTAAGTTTCAAGGTGCTTTATTATGCAGCGAAAATGAATTTATGTAATATACTTTAATATTTTGCTAAAACATCCAGCATATTCACAAAGATTAATAGTGGTTTCCACTTTAACTTAGTATTCTAAGTATATAACATTATATGGTCTCCAATGAATTTAACTATTTTAATTACTATCATCTAAATTATATCCAAATTCCATAGAAAATTTAGGACCACAGGTCCATATTTAAAAGCAGAAAAACATAAGCCAACATAAATATCTATAAAACATCATGATCAATTTATTCTCATGCTAGAATTTCCTCACAACTTTAGCATGGCTTTGCAAAAAGGATCCAGAAAATTGCATGTCAAAAATGATAAATTTGTCAATTTGTCCAGCTGCTTATTGTTATAAGCATGACACTAACAATAAAATAAAGGGGGAAATACCTTTATCCCTGAGAGCCTCATCTAGGGAGGATGCAGCGCACCTGCTCTTTCTTCACTGACTTTGCCAGGGGCTTTTCTAAATTCACTTAGCATAAATTTTCTTCCCTGTCTTCAAACTTTATATCCCTTAATCTCTTCCTCCTCCCAGTCTCTCTTCTTTTCTTCCTTCCTTTTTTCTGTCTTTCCATCCTTCTTCCGCCCTTCTTTTTCTTTTTCTATTCTTTTATTTCATTGTATTAGTCCATAAACCAAAATTCTACTTATCACAAATTAATTCAATTATGCTTTTTTTCCCCCTTATAGAGCTCATGGGACCTGTTGTCAAAACTCTCTGAGGGTATCTAAATATCCTTCTTGATTATAATGAATTTCAATTTAAGACAATAATCCTCTATTTTTAAACTAGGTCATTTTTGAAGAATATTTACATCTAAACTTGTTGAAAAGTAGTTTATTTCTTTAAAAATGGAATTAAGATGTACCCATTTTTACAGTTTAGATCCATGGTGGTTCTTTTCCAGCTTTATTGGAAAAATCGCTGTGGAGTTTTTTCTTCATTTATTTAACAAACATTTATTACACAGCTAGTTATTTACATATTCTGCCCAAGGTATTGATGGTACAGAGATTAAAAATGAACCTAAAACAAACACGTCCCCTGTTCACCCTTGGATATTGGAGTAATTTAGAAGGTGAATGTATTAGTTAGAAGTGCTATGACACAGGTGACAACAGAGTGTTACTAAAATGAAATGGAGAAAAAGCTAACTTTGACTTGGGGAATTAAGCTGGTTTTTTAGAGGGCTCTGGTATACGGAGAAGTCACCATTATGGTGGACTGTCCTCTCGGGAAATCCAAGATGACAATAGTTTAAGATTGACTTAGAAGTACAAAGAGATTGTGATGCGCCTGAAACTTCAAAAAGTGACAAGAAAGTTCTTTACTAGGATAACATCTAAAGAGCCCTGCTTTCAAAGGGAATCATCATCTTCCCAGGGCGATTACTGGGAACTGTTGGAGTGCTCAGAAGAGATCTAGAATGAGTGTCACAGAGTGCATGAAATAAGCCCAGGCTTCTAAGAAACTAGGGTTATAAACCTTAATTCCTAGTAGTGGTTTCTCCTTCAGGTGCTTTTTGCCTTTTAAAAATTTAACTCATTCCTTATATTGAGGAGTATTTCAGGCCACTCCCCAAATGGAATCAGAAGATACAACTAGGTTAACATTACTCTTGGGGCACAACAATTGGGGCCTAGGAATGAAGTGATGGTCCACTGAGATTCTTAGCTCTATGTACCCCTTTCCCCTGCGGTAAGAAGGAGAGAATGGCAGGAGTCCAGAGTGTCCTACTGTGGCTAGCATAGAGCCAACGTAGAGACCTGGGGAACTGGCCCAGAGTTGTCATAAAATATTTGGGGGTTTTGTTTGTTTTTAATGAATAGTCTATGTCTTTTTATATTACTAAAACTCAGAAGGATTGCTTATTTTATTTGAATTGCATTTGGAGGGCCAGAAGAAATGGCCATAAACTAGCTGAAAAACACTGAAAATACCCCCCCCTTTCCTAACAAGTTCTCAATATTTTGCACACAAAATAATGCTGTAAGTATAATCAGAAATAATACAACCTGCTCTACAGGCCCAGCAAAATATTCCATTCATCTATTTTTTGAGTCTCTTTATGTCTTCTCCAATATTTTAGTATTTCAATGTGATACAAGTATTTTATTATCTTAATAACAAATGTTTTTGTGACTCTCTTGAGTTCAGTTATCCTTATGTTATTCTTTCCTTTAACTTCTTGATTTTATTGCCAATGCTTATAGAAATGCTTCTGTAAATCCTTGATAATGTTGATAATATTGATATATGTTGATAATGTTAATAATGATTCATAATATAATTATTGGCTATCACAATACTCAAAATATTAGCATTAATTGACAAAGTCAATATTGTCTTTATAACATGATATGCATACATTACAGATACAGGTAAAACTGCCTTAATGAAGCTTATGTTTACAGTAATCTTTAATGTACAAGCAAACAATTCAAATGGTACCACACATACAAGATGGGAATCTCTCTATGTAATTATTCATGGAAGAAAAAAAGAATCCTCTAGCTCAGCAAAATATCTGAATGACACAATGTTATAGCGTTTACAATACAAGGATTGTGACTTGAAAACTAGAACAGAACACAATGGGCCCGAACAAAGTTGTACTAGACAAAACATGCAATATTACAAAATAACCATCTTGGATATTTTGCCACAGGTGTGACATAAGAAGTGTGCTTAGTAACATTTTAAAGGTTTACTATTTTTATGACCTAATAAACACCACTGTACAAAAGGCTGACTGTGATGCTTGCCTCTATACTCCAACATGGGTGCAAGGTTTGGAATGAAATATTTTGTTTTTCAATCCTTAAACAAAATGAAACAAAACCTCAGGTCATTCCTCATGAGGCAATTATCACACATCTCTATATTTGTGAGGTTTCCTTAACAAAAGCCATTTCCACACCAGCTTTCATTTCCAGACCTCATTAGAAGGGAACAGCTGGTCATTTGCTAAGACATTCATTGTCTTATTTGATGATTTATGAGAATAAAACTAATAACCTTTTCTTAGAACAAACAAAACTACTTTTTTTCCAATTCTTTACTTATTGGAAACCGTTATGTTAATATTGAGCTGCCACGACGGCATGAAATTTGTGCATTAACTACTTGAACTATATGGCCTCCTGAACTCTAGGCTATTCCTTATTCTTGTGATTAGGCAGAGGGCAGAGGGAGTGTGGGTAGTTGGAATATCCTCCATGATCACATACGTGGTAGTGATAGAAAGACATTTTATAGGGCATGCTCTATGGAGAAGAAAAGTCCGTCTGATCAAAAGAATGACTTTTCTTTGACAATGTTTAAGACGAATACTTTTCTGTGTCTTTTGACTTCTGTTTCCCAAGATATCATGTTAATGTTCTCACATTTCCAGTCACATTACTTGATTTTCTTCTCCAGATAATACATTGATGTTTTTGTTCCGGGCAGATTATTTCCATCTTTGGTTTGCTGTAGTACCAGCACACTGCAGCATGCCTTAGTTTGAAAAGCAGAGCCAATGCCATACTGAAGTTTTACGTAGACAAAAGGATGCTTTGTTTTTTGTTTACATAATACCCCACTCATTTTTCAAACAGAAATGAGATTGAAAGAACAAAAAAAAAGGAATAAAATGATATCAGACAAATATGTATTTTCTGTAACTACAGATTGGCTAATTGTTCTTGTTTCTGGTGGACAAAACAAAGAGGGAAACACAATCAAGGGTTGGAATCAACATATCCATAGAATTAAACAAACAAGTTGTCCTAATATGTTTAATTTTGGATAGAATGGATATGAATCCTGACATGAAAGAGGAAATTTCTATAACAGAACTCTCACTTATTAAAGGTCTCCTCTATATTTGTTCAAGACTCTGTAAATAAAATAGCCATATTAGTCCTTACAGCAATATTTTTGGACATACAACATTAATCCATTTCATATTAGGAACATTGGTTTCATAAATATCAATTGACACTCTCAAATATATATTCCATTAACCTGAATTTAAGATATAAATTAAAACACATTTAATTATGAAGACCATGATCTTTATATTATATACTCTGCACTCAACTTGAATTCTTTTGACTTCGGGGGTTATTGGATTTCGATGAAAATGACATACATAATATTGAGAGAGAGGTCAATAAGCAAAGAATTCAATATATTCTACTTGACTTTATATATTTTATAAACCTTACTTGAGTCCCTTCCTTCTTTTATGTCATTTAACCAAACTGGGTAATTTATAACTTAGATCTGAGACAGCATTTTAAATATATATCAACTGGACAGAGATACTAATTACCATATCAAACAGTTCAATGAATAGAAGAAAATGCTACATAAATAATTCAGTGTTCCCTTTTTAGAATATTTTATTCAACCATGGAACAGAGAAAATTCTTTACCATGCAAAGTGTGACCATAAACAGGTCTCTTTCTCCCCTGGGACCCCAGCTCCTCCTGTTAAAATAAAATAGTTTGACCTGACCAGCATTCCCGTTGTAGTCCGTACATACTGGCCATGCAGAATACTCGGATGCAAGCAGGATTCCCTGATCACGTTAGTTTTTAAAGGTGTTTGCGTCAATCCCCTTTTAGAATTACAGTGCATATTTTTTATACTTTATGAAGCTTGTATTTCTTTTATAAATAATTGAGTGCTATTTGCTAGGTACTGTCATTTACATTATTTTTCTAAAAGATCTGAGAAATACTAAAATATAAAATAAAATATAAGAAGAGGAAGTGCCTTTTAAACTACCTCGTCCAGTATTTTTCAAGGTAATTTTATCATAGAAAATACTTTTTCCTCATGGAACACTCCTCCATTCTTCAAAGGAACGTAAAAAGGGAAATGCCGCATCCTCTGCAAGCTCCATCTTAGTTTGAAATATTATGCTACGTAACCCCACAGTCAGATCTATAGCATTATATTTGTAACATGTGGTATGAGTATCAAATATAGTATAGCTCTTTTTTGTTTACACTTAAGAAAAGAAAGACTCATACCAGTAATAAAGTTTAGTAAGTGTCAGATTTGTGTTTCTGTGATACTTTACCACATTTGTCCAATGTAATACTTTTCGCATTGCCTTCAAATGCTACATCTTTACACATAAACTCATGATGTCATTGTTCATAAGTAAGTAGAATCTTAGAGTAACCCACGTGGTTTGAGTTCCTACATTTTAACATTTTTCTGCGTGGTTTAGGGTTTATCCTATTGGGCGATTTATTTTTTATTAATTCATTATATATTTATTTATTTCTCCTTTCATACTATGCTCATCAACAGTTTATACACTCAGTTAAAATTCCACTAGTAGTGCTCTGAGCTCTAGAACTCATCCATAATTTTAGGGAACAACAATAACAGAAAATACATGCCGTGGCCTCACTTGAGAACAAATAATGGTGTGGGCAAAAGTAAGTTTACAGTTGTCAGTATGGAAAATAATACAGTAGTTAATAAATAATAATGTAAGGATAAACTCATTCGCATGCAACTGTAAACCCACTTTTGCTAATCCCTCTAATATTAACTTATTTAATCTTTATAATACCTGTGAAAATCAGGTTTTGTGAGAAAGTTATTTCTTTACTTATCTTAGAGAATTGTTATAAGTATTTTTTGGAAAAAAGTGTGTGGATCATTCACTATATGAAATTTTTACCACATAGCAGGTACAAATGATGATGATGATGATGATGATGATTTTGAATGACTTGACATACACCATTCTTAGCTGGACATTTTTTATTCTAAAAGGGCAATTATATTGGAATAAATAAATTGATTTTGGTCAGACTTACACTAAAGCCACTTTGGCAGTAGATTTCTTTTACTTCCAGTATTCCCAATGCTACCCCTAAAGTACTTAGGGAAGTTTGTGTGAGGGAAGATGTTGACTTCAGAACCAATATTTAATTAGCATTAATCCACTGCTAGCTTCTCAATTAAGATAATTTCTAGAGTCCTAAAAATTATGAAAGTCCATATATGGTTTGATTAAAAAAAACTATGGATATAGAATCTGGTTAGAAGAGAAATTCAGCAGCCCTAGGAGACAAGTGGGACACGCTACTGTTAAGGCTTGTCTTTGGTATTCCACACCTGACTCAATGCAGTCAGGGCCATCGCCTTTGCTCATTTTTCCCTCTCTTTACTTTCCTCCCAGCATCTTCATCCATGTTCCTTTTTCCACATCTTAGTATGAATGTTGTGGTCCGGCACCAAAAACTCTCTTCTTCGTCATACTTAAAATTGCCACCAAGAACCACTGATATTTAAATTGAACATCACTTCTCTACTCAACTCCTATTTTGTATTTTATTCTCTTTGTATTCATCTATTCTAACTTTGCTACTACCCATTTTACATTAAACAACATTGCTCATAGAAATGAAATGAACCCTGCCCATAGGAAAGATTGATTTATCAATGCATATTTAATAAGGAGATATACTAGCACAGCAGGTGAGATGGCTCCATACAGAAAAAAATATATTCAAAGAGTAGAATAATGCTGTTTGTACACAGATTGGCTTCAGTACAAAAAAGGGCACAAAAATAAGACCATTCCAGATTGGTAGGTGATAGATTTTAGGAGCCAGGGAACTTACTTGCAAGTCCTGTCCTGAGTGGCTGCAAGCTGCGTAGATCTCTGAGTCAACCTGCTAGAACTTCAAAGTTTATGTAGAGGTCTTCATGGAGTTGTCACATTACCTGTTCAGATGGTCCCGACTGCACATTACTCTCTCAGTGCCCTGTCCTTGGGGGAGGTCCTAGTGCAGGAGAGCTGAAGGAAGCCATATTCTAAGGGCAGGGGTGGTGGTGAAGCCCCACCGTTTGTCTGGGTCCACCTCCTGAGTTTAACCGACCGTCATGTCCTCTCAGTTACTTCATCCAAAAAATACTTAAATATCATACGAAGAGTTCATCTTTCAACAGAGTATAACCTTCTGCACCTCACCAGGAAACTGCTGCTTCAGTTTTTACTCACTCCAGACAGTACATATTTGATGATATTATCCCACAAATTAAGCTTAGGCATTGTTCTAAGCATATTAAAGACAGGATCTAATATATGGAGGCTACAATTACAAAGAGGAAAATGATAGCTAATCAGATAATTACAATGCATTATGACATAAGCAGCAGTTTGGAAGCAAAATGTATATAGTTTACTTTTCAGAGTAGAAACAAGAGGATAGAATAGATAAAAGCTTCTCATCAAGTGGCGGTTTGGGCTATACTCTTGAATTATTCACAGACCTAACATATTAAAAAGAAAGAAATATTCACAGAACTTTACCAGGAAGTGAAAGAGGGATAAATATAGTGGAAAAGTCATTTAAGTAGGAAATTTCTTGCCATGTTTAGAAAAAGGTACATGGTATTTAAGGTTAGGTTTAAAGTAGGAAATTCATGTACAATTTATGTGGAGTATGCATAATGAAATAGTGATCCGTTTGATATTAATGTTTCATTATAGTTCTTCTATGCACTTGAGTCAATGTTATGTGAACATTAAAGTCATTAATATGTAAATTTTCTTAGAGTAGTGCCTAACAGTGTTATATGAGAATCATTGCTATCATTATTAGTGTTGTTGTTATTGTGAGTAATAGGCATATTTTTTGGTTCATATTCTTGAAAAATAATCAAAATGAGTATTTCTAAAGACTTCTTTTTAAATTTATTTTTAGACAGAGGGGAAGGGAGGGAGAAAGAGAGTAGGAGAAACATCAATGTGTGATTGCCTCTTGAGTGCCCCCGACTGGGCACCTGGCCTGCAACCCAGGCATGTACCCTGACTGGGAATCAAACTAGCGACCCTTTGCTTTGCAGTCTGGCACTCAATCCACTGAGCCACACCAGCCAGGGCTAAAATGAGTATTTTTAAAACTATTCAAATTCTGCCATAACCAATTCAGATTGGTCTTTTCTTCATATTTTTCTTAAACATTGAAGAAAGAATATACTATTTATCCATGGAATTTTAAAACTTCCGCCCATTTATCTAAATGTCTACTGCATAGATATAATATGTTAATGTTTGAGTTTTAACTTTCCTAAAACTAAATACTCTATTTGAATATCATTTAACAGTGACTATTGGATCAGTTTCAAATCCTTTTTGAATACCACATGGTGAAGGCAGTGAGAACAGAAATTAAATATTCTATTAAAATTATGGAAATTCTAATAAAGATATGTTGATGTGACCAATAGTCTCCTAGGAGATGCCTTTAAATTTCTGGCATTACTGTAGTCTCCAGGAGGAATATTACCACTTTCTTCTGAGGTTCATGTCATACACTAAAGCACATACCTTTTAGTTACATTAACGTAGGTTAAAGGGCAGTGCACCGCTCTGTTGGTTAAAGAAACCTAGATCAGCTTCCTGAGGAACTGAGCTTCTGTTTTCTATGCTAACCTCTTGTCAGCGTCATTTCACGGGAAGTTTCCCAGACCATTAGTTTTATGGGTTATTGCCAGGTGGCGTCTTCCCTCTCTACCATCTGGGAATATCTGAAAACAGACCGAGTGCAGGCTGACAGTGTGAGGTTGAATTGATGTATACGTGGAAAATCGTACATTGAGAATTCCTGGGACGCCTCTCCACAATATTTGACATCCTGGAGAGAGCACCTTCATTTAAGATGGATAACTTTCCAGCTGTCTCATTCCCCAGAATTTTCTGGCCAGGTCTTCTATCTAAAGCTGGTCTGGGGTTTCTTTGATGGCATTCGTTGCTCACTTCTTGGGTGGTTATCCTTCCATGATGAACTTGCCAGACAAAAACTGAAAGACAATAAAACTTTTACTAATTGTCTCATTTTTGTGATTTCTCTTTTTTTCTCTTCATTTCTCTCCTTCTCCCTAACTACTGAGTCTTACTCCCTCTCCACAGGTTTCATATTCTGCTCTATGTTGGCCTTCCGGAAGCCCTTTGTCTTCTGAGATACCAAAATCCATCAAAGTGGATGAGGCCTATGTTATTGAGAACGACTACTCACTGACTTTAATGACATATAATAGAATATATTTTCATTTCCTGTTGGTTAACATCTTTCTCAAATAATTCACACTGAGGTCTTTCTTTTAGTTACTTCCAAACTCTTTAGAAGTCTTAACTCTCCAACTTAAGCCATATTCCCCATTTTATGGAAGCAGGTCCCCAAACTCTTGTCTCTGGCTTTTTGGTCATCTTTTAATAGTTCTATCATATATTTGTCAATTTGAGAGGAAAACCAAGTCCAAAAATCATTTCAATAGTTCTGTCATCATTGTCATCACAATCACTTTTAACATATGTTAAGTAACTAACTATAAGCCAAGTATTATGTAAAATACTCGCTAAAACTGATCGAGGCGGGTAGGACTAAAATGCTCATTCTGCAAATGTGAAACCAAAACGCAGTTAAGAAAATTGTACCAGGGCAGTTACCTAAGAAGAGCGTTGTCCACAACACGTGTTCAAATCTGTGGCACCAAGACCTCAGCTCTTAACTATTATGTGAAATGACTTTAGATTGTGGAAGTTTCACTTTTTAATGGATAGATACAATCTTCTGGTTCATAAACATGTTTTCTTATCTATAGTAGACATTCCTTTTTTCTTCCTGAAAGTTTTAACAATATAAACTATCTTATCAAAGATGATCTTGCGTCACCTAAGCACAAGATTTATAAAAAGGCCACTAAGAACATCCATTCTGGAGAAATTCAATGAACTGAAACAAGTTTTTATTTGGGCTTTAAAAATGAAAACACAGTCTATCCATTTTTAAATTATGTATATAATGCTTTTAAAATGCTTTAGCTATTAGAAAACGATAGGCAAAATTATCTTGCCACATAAATGGTTGAAAGAACAGGTGAATTAGTCAATTATTTGGTACTACAACTTTTAAAGGTTTAGAAATACCTTTAGGAGAAAAATTCTTACAGGTAAACAATAGATGCTTTATTCAGAGGAGAAATGAAAGTTCTAATGTAAAAGAATAAAACCCAGTCATGAACACATTTGTCGTGAAAACTGCCTATTTATTCTGAGAATATTGTCCCTAGAAAAACATGGTGAATTTCTTAAATACATACTATAAACATTGCATATTACATAATCAACAACCTTAGTTACCCATAGCATATAAAGTGTGATTTAATATATTATTCCTTTCAGTTATAAGAGAAAAACATTGTATGCATCACCCAGTTTCTCAGAATTAACCGCTAGATAAAGTTCCATGCCTCAAACCCTTTTTTAAAACCTTAATCCTCCTTTGTTCTTTGACAACAAACTTCTGAGGCAGCAGCCACTGATTGAGCACTTCTAACATGGCAGTAAATATTCCGAATCCGTTATAGCTGTTATTCTACAATAAATCTGCAGAGTAGGTGTTTTATGATTAAGGGAAGTAAGACACATGAATCACGTAGCTGGGTGCAGGGTGACTGCAACCGTCTCTCATTGGAAGGCCTGTGTTCCAATCCCTTGAAGCACACCCTCCACATGATCTGGGGGATGGCCCCTTTTGCTCGGGGCATAACTAAACTTCTGGACAGAAGCAACCAAACAATCCCCATTTTTTTTTATACAAAGAGGATTTCAGCAAGTTCATCAGTGGTGGTATTTTCCTGTTCTTTTTTTTTTTTAATAATAAAGTAAGTTGTGTCTCCTGATACTAAGTCTTAGTGGCTCTAATGGTCTTGAATATAGCCCACGTTTCAAAAATATGTACTTTTTGGAAACATAAGGATAAAATCTTTCCTCTGCCTCTGATGGTTGAACAGCTGTATAAAATGAAAAAAAATCATTAATTCAGACAAGTGCATCCCATCTATTCTCTATTTTCCAGTATTCCTGGCAGGATTTTTTCTTTTACATTGAAGCGCCCTATTACTGATGACTATATAATTTAAGAAAACAGCAAAAAGTACATGTATGTGAAAAAATACTCTTGATGGACAACTGTAATTAATTAGGCCTTAAAAATCAAGCTTTAACTCTGAAAACAGCATAGTGTCTTTCATTTAAGTATATGTGCATTCTATATATATTGTTTCTCTAGTCATAATGCACAGGCCAGATAAACTATGATTTAGTACTAAACTAATTTTTAAAAGCTAGAAATGTTTTTATATATATATGTATATATATATGTATATAAATACACACACTTATAAAATGAGAAGATCAACTGACATGTTCCTAAAATCTTAAAAATCTGCTGAGAGACTCTATGATTCTTTTTGTGTGGGAGGATTATATTCATCACTGTAATATGTCTTTCCAAAACCCAAAATGGTTTTGGCAAAAAAAAAAAAAAAGACATGAGTTTGAAATTTTTCTGTAATAGGGGTCTTTCCTATGTCATTAAAATATTAAAAATACATATTATTTATTTATTTATCAGTTGATAGACATTTGAGTAGTTTCTACCAATTAGCTATTATGAATAATACTACTATAAACACTCATGTATAAGTTTTTGTGGGGATATATGTTTTTCTCTTGGGGAGATGCATAGGATTGGAAATGCTGAATCATGATTTACTATTTGAGGAAATTAAAGACTGTCCTGAAAAGTGAGTGAAAGATTTAGCATTTCCATTAATAATGACATTATAATTAGGATTATTTTCTTAACTACATTTTCAATGTAAGAAAATATGATTGATTTTTGTCATCTTGTACCATGTAAATTTCCTGGAAATTTGTTTAAATTCTATTGGTATATTCATGGATCCTCAGAATTTTTATTTAGATGGACTTTTTTCCTTCTTGATTCAGTTATGGTAGTCCATGTCTTTCTAGGAATTTGTCTATTGCATCTAAGCTAATGTATTGTCATGTAAATGTTCATAGCATTCCTTTATAACCTTTCCAATTTGTTTATAGTAATGTCCCTCTTTTTATTACTGATTCTAGTAACTTAATTCTGTTCTTGCTTTTATTTGTTCAATCTAGCTAAAGTTTGAATAATTCTGTTATTCTTTCCAGATAACCAGTTTTTGTTTTGTTGTTTTTTCTTTAGTTTTTTTTCCTGTTTTCTACACCATTAGTGTCTGCTCTAGTCTTTACTATTTTCTTTCTTCTGCTTAGTTTAAGTTTAGTTTGATCTTCTTTTTCTTAAGATGGAAGGTGATGTCATTGATTTGAGATCTTTATTCTTTTGTAATATAGGCCCCTGCAGGTGTAAATTTCTCTCTAAGCACTCTTTAGCTGCATTCTATGAGTTTTGGTATTTTGTGTCTTCATTTTCATTCATATCAAGATATTTTCTAATTTGCCTTTTGATTATTTTGATCCATTGGTAATTTAGGAGTTTGATGTTTAATTGTCCCATATTTGTGAATTTCTCAAGTTATTTTCTCTTATTGCTTCCTAATTTCATTCCATCAAGGTTGGAGAACATAATTTATATTATTGATATTATTTTAAGTTTACTGAAATTTGATTTATCAAGTTAAGAAACTTGAGAAAGTTTCTTACATACTTGTGAAAAATGTATATTATGCTGTTGTTGGGTAGAATGTTCCACACATGTTCATTAGGTCTTTTTTTTTTTTTTCTTTTTAAGGAGAAAAACACTTGCAGCTTTTTTGGAGATTTGAATGTTGAAAACAATCCATCAAATTTGACAAGGTAAATTTTTCTTTTAATTTCCTAGAGAATTAAGTATGAGTGTCCAAACAATGAAACCAAATTCCAAATATACTGGTTAGCTCTGAAATACTCACACCTTTCATGATCATTTTCCATGGTAGTGCTCATTAAATGAAACAGCCTTGCCCATTACTAAGCTCCTTTACTAGGATTAAATCAGAGATTCACATATGAGTAGAAATAAGCAGAGCTGATATACATATAAGTATATTTTATATTTACATTATTCTGTAATAAGAATTCTTATTTCATGAACTAGAATATTTTACTACTTATCTTCCTCAAATTTTGACACATGCTACTCAAGGATCTAAAAGTGTGGCAGCATCTTTAAAAACAAAACTAGCAATAACTTGTATCACAATAGGTAACATACTATCCATTCTATAGGTGAAAAAACTAGGATACAGATGTTAAAGCAATTTTCCCAAAGTCACAGAGCTGAAAGGAAATGGCAATGGCATTGAAATAAGCAGTCCCACTGCAGCATCTGTAATCAGAACCACTATACTCACTCAAACATTATAAATCTTGGAGCATTGATTTTCTTTTAAGATAAGGGACATATTGCTTTTATATGAAAATAAGCAAGGGTATGTTATAGAGTAGAATGCAAAAAGTATGTAAAATTTTAATATGAAAAAGGTAACTTCAAAGAATATTTGTTCTTCTATCTGGTTTGCTTCAGGATGGGGCACTTGATCTCACAGAGTATGCATTCACTCTCCTGGGCTGATACAAATATGCCAGAAGAAAACATGACAATTATTACATTGCACCAAATATCTTCTTGCAGTGTGTTGTTGAATCTGTTAATATTTATAACTTTCTTTTAGGCATGTGGTTAAAACAAACTCTTCATAACTTAGGTAAAAATAAAAGTAGATTGAAGGAATACAGAAGTTTGTAAACAGTTGCATTAGAAGACTTTGCATTATCTAAATTGATGATTTAGTTTCTCTACCAGAATTTCATTAATTTTACAGTCTTCATAGGACCTAAAATGAAATCACTACCACCAAAAGCGTGGCAGAAATCCAAGTCCCGATCATGTCAAGGTGTACAGAGAGCTCAGATGTGGGCCCCGTGCCATCAATTCAAAATTTGGCAGATGCCACAAGTTGCTATTAAAGCTTTGGGCTGTGGATTTTGTGGCCTGCAGAAAACACATATTTTCCCTCCATTGAGTTGAGAAGATTTTGTCAATTGGAAACTCACTCTCCTGAAATGATAGATTTGTTCTAAATAGCAGACTATGCCTTTTTGTCCTAAATGTTTTTGATTGCATGTTTCCGAGGTTGTCTTCCATCACTAGGAGGTCTGGTTGCCATAAGAACAAGGCAAGAAAGCCTAAGTAAAAAAGAGCTAGTCAGAATTCTTAAAGATCTTCAAAATAACATCAAGTAATGAAATGCATTAAATATAGGTGTGTGCATGTGTGCATACACACATACACACGCATATATGTGTACACACACACACAGCCATGACATGAATGTATGGTATGTTCAATGAGGTACACATATAAATATTTCACATATAAGTTTTGGGCATAGAATTCATATAGAAAAACTTAAAAGGCAGCAAGAATGCTTGTAGTATGAATTAATTAGGTAAATTTAATGTAGTTGTGTTTACCTATAAATTCAGCTCATACAAATAAACTTGTGTACATGAGTACTAAGAAATTTATAAAGATCTCAATTATTGTCAGCAAGAGCTAAGGGACATAGTTTAATCATATTTTAGTTACTACATACCACAAACACTAACAAAAAAATTTTCAATCATGTGTTACAAATGATAACAATGAAATGGAGGTAATTTGAAAACTTTGTGACTTAAGGTCACAGAAGTTGTAACTCACAGAGGAAGGATTTGAAACTGGGACAATGTGATTCCCAAATCTTTGTTCGTTCTCATGGACCTTCAATGACTTAGGAGTACAGGGAATTTTTTTCATCTTCCTGAATGACCAATCCATCATAAAGTGTTCTCATGTATTACCTGAGTTAACACAACTATGACTAAGACCATAGGTATAAATGTTCTGAAACACATTTTTTTCTGAAATTGTAAACAAAACTGTCAATCTAAAGTCTTCTTGTTGTCCTAGACAATAAATAAAAAAAAAAGAAAATTTATGTTTATTTGACATCTCAATGCATTCCACATCATGGTACCATAACTGATGAATTTACCATTTATATTTCCTAGACTTGTATATTCGAGTTATCAAATTTTTAGTTTCATAAATAGAGGATTTGGAAGTTTGTGAGTGACATCTTGGCAAGTGTAAGTAGAATTTAAATAGAAAACAGTAAGCCTGAGAGACGACTTGAGTATTCCAGCTGACATTTGCAGAAGTCATTTTAACAGTAATTTTTCTATCAATGATAAGAATAAGTTCTATAGGAACTCTTTATATTCTAGAAACTACTTATATAAGCTATCTCATTTCCTGTGTGTAACACTTCTGAGAAGCAGGCAGGGAAAATTTACTATTCTTGTTTTAAAGATAAAGAAGTTGAGGCTCCTAATGATGAAGTAGTGTGTCAATTATCCTGGGTTCCTAAAATGGTAAATTTTATCTTCCAACCCATCCGTTAACTTTATTCATTATATTGTACAATAATAAATTTAGGGAGTAACTTGAGTCACACAAGATTTATATGCTGGTTCAAACAGTGAATATGCAAATGTGGATTTTATGTCATAGTGCTATTGCATCTTAGGCTATTTTAACTGTTTGTTGGTTGTATATTTGTGAGGAAAGAGCCCCTGCAATGTTTTAATATATGAGTGGCAATCTGACTTCCTCGATTTGAATCTCGGTAGAAATACATAGAAATGTAATAAATAACCTTATTGTATCAGGTAAATATAAAAATTTACACCACAAATAACTGATTATAAGAAAACATTCTTCAAGCCAAGGATTCCCAGCTCTGCCTTTTTAGCTTCCAGGTTTCCTTCAGATATTTCAAGGATGAAGAAATGTCTCAAAGCAAATACATATTTAATTTTTTTCATATGTATCATCTTTGTTTTGAGCGTGTAGCAGAAGAGGAAGTGGATATTTTAGCATTTAATTTCAGGGTGAATAGTATTACAGGTAGACTCCTCGGCATCGTGGAATTATTGCATGGATTAGCAAGTTTTCTAAAATGCAAAGTGAAACTGGGAATGAAAGTGAGGTTCCATTGTTCACTGTGGAAAACTGGAGCTCCGTAGCTTTAGAGACCTCTCTCTAAAACCATTGAATACAATGGGAAATTCACAACAGTTATCCCAACTGGGGGTGAGCAAGCTGGGGTATTTATATAGTATTTGTTACCCCACCTCTTCCTTGGGGCTGCTTCAGGAATCCAGCCTCCAGCAGCTCCATCTTGCTAGTGTCCGCAAGCAGCCTTCAGTAGGCAGCATTCAGCGAGGGGGTTGGAGGGAGCTCTCGCAGCGTTCTCCTCAGTCTTCCCCAGACTGTTCCCCATTCCCAAGCTCTGCACGCTCAGTCCTTCCACCCTTTGTTCATATTTGGAATAGCATCCCACACAGGATACTCTCAGCAAACCTACTCACACTAAAGCACAGGTTCTCCTCAGAGTATACAACTCCTTACTTACCTGTCCACACCCCTCTATTTCACCAGCGAGAGTTAGAAGAGATTCACAACTCCTTGTTCTGCCATGAACCCTTTTCCTCCAGGTCCTCCCAGTCACATATAAAAACTAGAACACAATAAAACAAACATAGGAAGATTTTGAAAGGTGATAAAAAGGAAAAGGTGGCCCGCCTAAGGACCTCATTACTTGGAAAACAGAACTTCAGTGCATTCTCTGGATCTCCTTATTGTCTTCCACAAATTATGAATAGGGTGCTACAGACACCTACAACCTGGAACAATCAGCAGACATTTACCAAAAAAAAAAAGAAAGAAAAAAAATCTCCAAGAAGATCTCTTGATTTCCCTAGCTAAAGGACCAGAAAAAGAGTAGCCTGAAATAATGACAATAACCCCCCCCCCAACAATATCTGCCCTATTTCAGCTAAACCCCACAGGAAAAGCTGCACTCACCCATACAATTTCCTCAGGTTATGAGAGAGCACCCACCTCATGAATGCAGGCATGTACTACAATTTCCCTGCCAAGTGATATCTAAAGGCTAATGGGGATCTGATAATCTGACCTTTGCCTGGTATAACCATATGAGGGTCTGATTTCCCTTCCAGGATAGTGTGTTTTGGGGGCAGTGAGAGTCCAGATAAGGGAACTGACCTTCCATTCCCCATCTAGTAGAAGCCAGAAGTACTTTGAGTCCTCACCAAGGCAGTGTTAGCTGCATGCAGAAATGAACTGAGCTCACACTTTCCCCATCCAGCAGCAACAAGAAGGAAGAAAGCAGTGCAGGTTGGTTCTAGTAAACACTCCTCTTTCCCCAACTCTGGTGTCAACAAGGAAAGCAGACAACTGCGTCGCCACAGACTTAAGAAGGTGGGAGAACCCCAAATGGGCTAAATTCAGAGAAATTCATGCCAATGCATCCCATAACTAAACTTCTAAAATTTAAAAGCCAAAGAAAAAAATTTTTAAGCAGCCAAAGAGAAACAGCATTTTACCTTCAGAGACATGCAATTAGAATGACAGCATATTTCTCACCTGAAACCATGGAGACTAGAAGGAAGTTGCACAACATTTTTCAAAAGCTGAAAGAAAAGTACTGTTAACTGCATAATCTATATCTGGTCAGAATATCCTTCAGGAATGCAGGGGAAAGAAAGACATTCTCAAGTAAAGGAAAACTAAAATAATTTGTTGCTAGCAGATTAATCATTAAAGAAAGGCTAAAGAAAATTTTCTAAAACATGGATCCACCTTCCTGCTCAATTTAAGTAGTTCTATGTATCAGCATATTATATTCTATTTAGTATTATATTTAATTATTCATTATTGTCTCTCACCCAAACTTATGTAACTTCTGAGGCTGAGGAACTCTGTCTTAAACTTTGTTGTGCCCCCAAGGTGCTGAACACAACCTTTGCATGGTAGTCATTAGATCTATTTGCCAAAGTTTTCTTGCTCTTCATCTTCTGGGTACAATACATTATCGCTTTTACTGGTTCCTTTGTAGCTGCATTTGTCCATGTATCATTTAGCTATTGCTGTGAAACAAACTGCCCACAAATTAATGGCTTAAACCAACACTTGCTTATCTCATGATTACATGAATTTGTGATTTAGATGGGCTCAGCTGGGTGACTTTTTTGACCTCAGAAGGGTTCCCTTGTATCTCTGTGCTCTGTTTCATGTTGGATTAGCTGTTCTTTGCTTGGTTCACTCACATGTCTGAAATTTTAGTTTGGAAAACTGGGCTGACTCATTTTCTGTTGATATGATTACTTATCCTCAATTAGACTGCCAGGACTTCTTAATGTAGTTATTTCAGAGTTAAAATATTTAATTCCTGATGCCAGCTCTTTAGCTCCCATTTTTTCCTCTGCCATGGTGACTTAAAAATTTGGAGATAATGGGTATCATATCAGCCTGACTCCAAATGGAGGACGATAAAGACAAATCTTCTAATTGAAAATTATGTTCTTTAGCCAGTGTTTTGTATTATTTTGTCATAAAAGCATACCTTAAACACATATTTGTATATACTAAGCTCTAAGTAAGTGTTTATAGAAGAATTAGTATTTGTTTGTTTGTTTTTTTAAAATTAACAATATTTTGTAGTTAACACTTTTGTGATTACTTTAAATAGACTATTCTACCCTAAAGTCTAAAATGTATTTACTTAAATATTTAATAATTTTTATTGTTAAATTCCAGTTGTCTCAATTTTGCCCCCTTTGCCTTCCTCTGACCATCCCATCCCCCACTCCCACAGTCAATTCCCACCGTGTTGTCCATGTATGTCCATGGGTCGTTCTTTGTCTATTCCCTTTTCCTTCTTTCCACCATTATCCCCTGCCCCCTTTCCCTCTGGTCACTTTCAGTCTGCTCTGTTTCCCTGACTGCGGCTCTATTTTTTTTGTTAGTTTATTTTATTCATTAGATTCTTCTTATAGGTGAGATCATATGGTACTTGTCTTTTACTGACTGGCTTATTTCACTTAGCATAATGCTCTCCAGTTCCATTTGTGCTGTCATAAAATAGAGAACCCAGAAATAAACCCAAGTCTCTATGGTCAATTAATATTTTATAAAGAGGCATGACCATACAATGGAGTAAAGATAGCCTCTTCGATAAATGGTGTTGGGAGAACTGGACTGGTACATGGAAAAAAAATGATATTGGATTACCAACTTACATCATACACCAGAATAAACTCAAAATGGATAAAAACACTTAAATATAAGTTGTGACACCATAAAAGTCCTAGAGGAAAACATAGGCAGTAAATATTCAGATATCCCACATAGCAATATTTTTTGTTGATATATCTCCTAGGACAAGGGAAATAAAACAAAAAAAAAATGGGACTACATCAAATTAAAAAGCTTCTATACGGCTAAAGAACCATCATCAAAATGACAAGGGAAACACCCATATGAGAAAACATGTTTGCTAATGATACATCGGACAAGGTTTTAGTCTCCAAAATATATAAAGAACTCAACACCAGGAAGACAAACAATCCAATTTAAAAATAGGCAAAGGGACCTAAACAGACACTTCTTAAGGAGGACATACAGAGGGCCCATAGACATATGAAAAGATGCACAGCATCACTAGCCATCAAAGAGATGCAAATTAAAAGCACAATGAGATCTTGTCTCACATTGTCAGAATGTCCATCATTAATAAGTCAACAAACAGCAAGCTCTGATGAGGATGCATAAAAAAGGCAACCTTAGTGCACTCTTGGTGGGAATGCAGACTGGTGCACCCACTGTGAAAAACAGTATAGCATTTCCTCAGAAAACTAAAAATGGAACTGCCTTTTGACTGATTCTGCTGCTGGAAATGTACCCTAAGAATCCCAAGTCACCAATTCAAAAAAACTTATGCACCCCTATGTTCATAGCAGTGCTATTTACAATAGCCAAGTGCTGGAAACAGCCTAAGTGACCATCAGTAAATGAGTGGATCAGAAAAGTGTGGTACATTTACACAATGGAATTCTATGCAGCAGGAAGAAAGAAGGAACTTCTACCTTTTAAAAATTTTATTTTTTTTTAATTTATTTTTAGAGAGAGGGGAGGGAAGGGAGACAGAGAAGGAGAGAAACAGCAATGTATGGCTGCCTCTCACATGGCCCTCACGGGGACCTGGCCTGCAACCTAGGCATGTGCCCTGACTGGGAATTGAGCCAGGACTCTTTGGTTCCCAGCCCATGCTCAATCCACTGAGCTACACCAGCCAGGGCCAAGGAACTTCTACCTTTTGCAACAGAATAAGTATGTATTTTTCTTACTAAATATTTCAAAGGAAATAGACATATAAATGAAACATTTTTATTATAATAGTTTTACCTTGACAATTTGAGGGTAATGAAGCTTACATATTCTAAACAGAGTTCTCAAACCTACATTTTGAGTATATGTGACTAATATTTAGATGAAAGAAAGCAACATATAGTCAAATTAACTTATATTAGCTATATAATTTCTCTCTATATTCATTCAACAAATATTTAGTAACCACATAGTAAATTTTACTTAGATATGCTTAAGTGAAACTACTCATTGTTCTCTGTTACAGGAAAGTTTAGATATATTTTTCTTTTTTCAAGATAAGCCAGGCAGTGAGGGACAAATACCATATGATCTCACCTTTAACTGAAACCTAATCAACAAAACAAACAAGCAAGCAAAACATAACCAAGACATTGAAATTAAGAACAATCTGACAGTAACCAGAGGGGAGGTGGGAGGGGATAATGGGGGGAAGTGGGGAAAGATTTTCAGGAACAACTATAAAGGACACATGGAAAAAACCAAGACGGGTGGGGGTAGAAGCAAGGGAGGGAGTGGGGGATGGCTGGGGTGAGGGTGAGTGGTGAGGGGTAAATGCAGACGACGGTAATTGAACAACAATAAAATAATAAAAAATAAAATGGCCTATAAATGACAAAAAAAAGATATCTGTCATTAAATGTCAAACCCCATTCCATTCAATTTAATTAAGAAACAAGGGTAGCAAGAGGAGTCCTATTAGTGTCAATGACTAAGTTGGAGCAAGTTTAATCACATTTGAGCAAATGACACTCTTACACCCAAAATGAGCCCTGGGATCACAAATAATGAACTCACTAGATAATCTACTGTAGATGATGGTTTATTATATTTTAATTACACCATCATTGTGCTCCTTTGGCCGGAACAATGTTCTGTTTTGTTGTTGTTTTCTAATTTTATGACAAGTGATCACTTAGTACAGGGCATTTAATGAATATTTAGAAATTCAGCAGTGGGTGACAAAGCTCCTGTCATGCTTTTCCTCTCCTTCCATCTTATTTACTAGTTTACATATAAATGGTTTTGTGCCAGACAAATTCTTACTTGATCTGAATTGTGCTGACACCAGAAATATTTGCAAATATTTCTTGACATGTCATCAAGCATCTTGTCAATTTGAACTTTCTCAATTTGTACACACACAGACATTCCAAATGCTGTTCTCGGCTCACGGAAGATGCCAAAATTACTCTATATAAGGGGTCTGTCAACAAGATCTATGCTGGGTCTAAAATTGCTCAAAAACCTGGTAAGGTTTTTCTCCATTTTAAAATGTCCATTTAACTATACACTGATCTTATATAAGCATTACTTTAAGAGGAATTATACTTTCATTAAAAATAAATTCTTTAACTTTTATAAAGACAGGAGGAAATTTTCTTCATTTGAAAGTGATATCTTAGAAATGTAGAAAATTCAAACTGGATACCTAAACCATATGTAATAATTTCTTGTCCATTTTTTAAATTGATGTTCTGCGTAATGAAAATCTTCTCATAGCTTTGTATACCATTCAGAAAAAATATATACTTTTTCTATCTTTCAAAGAGATTTGTATGTCTAATGGCTTATTCTGGTCTTTGCCTCATCAATGACATTTCCACAGGACATGTATATATCATAATTGCAAGGGTCTAGGAAATAATAAAGTGCACTTTTAAAAGTTGGTGATTAGCAGTTATTTTCCTTTAAGCAAATCCGATAAATAAAATTCTAGTTTTCCACAAGAGATACATTAGTGAGAGAGAAAAGAAACTGTTGAAATAGCAAGCACGTTTACCACTGGATTCCTTAAAACATCAAATTTGATTTTCAGTTCATTATAGAAATATATTATACACTTTGTGGAGCATAACTATCTCTAAACAAGAGGTTAATGTTGTCATCTTAACTGTGATTTCAATTGTAATTATAGGTTCAGAAGTAGTGACTAATAGGTTTAAATATGTTAAAATAAAGACTGAAACATTGTACATTGTATTTTTCTAAACCATTAGTCATTATACTTGAGGTAACTAAATGGTATTAAATGAGGACCTAATACATTTTGTAACCTTGCTGATTCCTCCATTACCCCAAATTTAAAATTTAGACTACAAAAAAAAGGAAAAGCATTCTGGTCTAGTAACATTCTTCCAGCATGGTGTCACTTTCCCGCCGGTACTGTTGCACAATATTAAATTAAGATGCTATTTGTGAGCCACATGTATCTGAAAGAGAATGGTGAAAACTATATTGTAATTTTGTATAGTCAGTTAAATACATTCCTTCTGTAAAATATTGATTCTAATTTTTTCATGTAATAGCTTATTCTGTAACAATATTTTTGGAGCTAAAAATAGGCTGATAATTAAATGCATTTAAATAAGCTCAGAAAAAGCTAACTCTGGTCTTCTAGTCAAAAAATGGCAAACATAGCACATGTTGCAAGTACTCACTCCAAAGTTTTCCTGCAAACTGACGATGAACAAAATAAATGAAAACCATACATTAGTTGATGTAAAAAAATAAGAATAAAATTCCAAATGTGAGGAAAATTATAAAGGATGTTATCAGACAGGACTGTCCTCAGTTTATATGGATTCTAAAAAAGTAATTTTTGCTCAGGTCTCTATCTATAGAAATAGTTTGATTGCCTATTTGTTACACAACTCATTGGCCCATGTGAGGTATATTGATTTTTTAATGAACAGTTATGATTGATAGAGAAGAGGCACTATCTCATGTGCTTTGTTGTCCAATTACGTGAACATCCTCTATGTTGTTCAGGTACCATCTCTCCCATTCATGTCCCGGAACCGTTTCTTGTGTCCTGCTTTGTTAAATGAACTATTGATAGAAAATTTCATGTCTCCCCACACATGATGCCGTGGGTTGAATAACATTACTCGAATTAACATATTGAATCCCTGACCTCAAGTCCCTCAAGAAAATGACCTTATCTGGAGATAAGGCCGTGGCAGATGTAATTAGATAAGATGATATCATACGGGAGTAGGGTGGACCCCTAATGCAATATGACCAGTATCCTTATGAAGGGGGAATCTGGACACACAGGTGCACACGAGGAGAACACCATGTGAAGAGTTGGGTAATGCTGTTCCAGTCGAAGATCTCAGATCTACGAGAAGCTCGGAAAAGATCCTTCCCTGCCACTTGAGAGGAACTGTGTCGTTCGCTGCCAGTACCCTGGTTTCAGACTTCCCCCATAAGAAGAAGACATCTTCTTATTCTTCTCATTTTTCTGCCATTCTCCCACTTTAACCTCTTCTCAGCCAAGAAATCCATTTGGCCATAAAGCCCTTTATATCTATCCACTTTCTCAATCCCTTACTCTTCCTTACTGGTGCTATTGCCTTTATTCAGGTTCTCTTCATTGTTTTCTTTGTTTTTAAACAGGTTTATTGAGATATAAGTCACTTATACCCTGTGATTCACCCACTTCAAGTGTACACTTCAATGAATTTTAATATATTCACAGATATATGCAACTATCTTCCCATAAGGTTGAAAGTGTTCTCACCACCTAAAAATAAACATTATGCAATTTATCACCCACTTATTCATTTACCCCCCCAGCCCCAAGCCAACACTAATCTGCTTTTTGTCTCCATGTATTTCCTATTCTAGATTTTCATATGAAGTAAATCATACAATGTTTAGACTTCTGTGATGTTCCCCTTCCGTCAACATAATGTTTGCAAGGTTCTACCAAGGTGTTGTGTATCCTAGTCCTCCATTCCTTTTTAATTGTCAGATGATATTACATTGCATGAGTACTCCAAATTTCACTTGTCCAGTCATTGGTGGATGGCCATTTGCCTATTATAATTAATGCTGCTATAATCATTTGTGTCAAAGTTTTTGTGTGGACATATGTTTTTATCTATATTTTATATATAAGTAGTAGTATAATTGTTCATATGGTAACTTTGTTTCACCAATTAAAGAACTATCATACTATTTTCCAAGTGGATGCAACATTTTACACCCTCACTTCTCACTTCTAACTTGGTATGTATGGCTCTGAAGCTTTAGGTTTCATCACCACGCCCTCACCTTAGCTTTCCAATCCATCCTCAAATTTGTTCCGTCTCACCCAAGTAGCCTGCTACTCTCTGCATCAAACACTCTGGAGTTCTTGTTATGCACAAGTTCAATTCAAAATGAATTACAGAGTCCTGGAATACATGGCAAGATCCCTGTCTATGTATGGTATTTTAAATATATATATTTATAACATATATTTATATATTATAAAATATATTATATCTTAATAATATATTTATATTTAAATACATTTTATATTTATATTATATTTTATATATGATATATAATATTATATATATGTATATATATATACACATATGTATATATAAAAATCCTGCTTCCCAGTAAAAACAAACTACTTGAATTTGTGCAAAGGCTCCATACTTACTCTACAAGTGCATGTTTTCGCACTTGATGTTTGTTCAATCAAGATTTTCTTCCATATTATCTGTTCATCTAATCTTCCAACAAATCTCTACTTAGCAATAGTATCTGACAGGTTAAAATAGTGTCTAAGAAAATAAGGACATATATATATATATATATATTTGAATTCATCATTAACACTTGGAAAAATAATTTAATTAAATTTACATGACCTTGTATCGATCTCATCTCTAGAGTTATTAGCAAAATACATAGAAATTAGGGAGACTATAAATTCAGCTCAGCATAAATTAGGGCACCAATATTTGATGATACCAACATTTGCACAACATTTTGGCACCAGTGGTGAATTATACAATGCTAAGGACCCTTTTTAGATGATATTTAACAATAATATAGTGTAACCTGTTACCTGCCAGTGAGCATTGTTTGAAAGCACACTTGTCTGCCCAGAAAGAAAGTCCACTTTTAGAATAATCTGCAATGACAGATGTCAGAGAGGGTGATTCTGAAATGCTGAAGTGCAGTTACTTAAATACCATGGTCAATATAAGAATGTATTTTTAAAGCCATCCAGGGTCATGTCTAATGTATTTTGGAAAAATATTCTCCATTAATCTTTTGTGTTTATGTATCATTTGTGAAAAAGAGCATTAATGGACTTTGCACCATCTTTACAAAGATTGTTTGTATACTGGTCAGCTTTAAAAATAAAGTGTCTCTCCTTGGAGCAAAGAGAAAGCATGCTATCCTACTACCCAGTATTCTAAACACAGTCTCACTCTCTCTGCAGTGCAGGATAGACATGCTTACTGATTATTTTGTAAGATTCAGATTTCTTATGCTCAGGGCTCCTCGCCAGGACTGCAACCCGCTGTGTGGCTCTCTTTGTGTTGTCCTGCAGAAACTGAGACTCAGGGACCCAGGACAATAAAACGCCCATACCTCTCTCATAGTATTTCTGTGAGTTACAGTCCTTTGTCTCTGACCTGGGATTTGCATGTCTTCTTCTGCCGAAGAAGAACTATGGCAAGATAAGTATTAAACTTGAAAGATCCTGCAGAGTCATTGACAACTTATTTACCCAACACTAACCACCAAATGCCTGATTTTATAGGACTATTCAGTTGACCCAGGTAGATAGTCTTTCTGGCTATAGAATGCTGGCTTTATCTAAAAGTGTACCCTCAAACTAACAAAGAAATTAATCATTGCCAGGGATATGACTGGACCTCAATATATTATGTTTTGTAATTATTAGGATTCTGTAACAGGTAGGTAAGGTTAATATTTTGTTGTTATTCTTGTTGCATGGATGATTTTTATTTCCATTTACTAATAGCATATTTGTTTTCTTCTGGACTATCGACGGTGTGGGCAGTGAAATTGTCTAATTTGTGACCAAATTACACAACCTAATAATGAGTTAACACATAATAGGTTTCTTAGAAAAATAAGGTGGAATTAATATAAATTAAGGTAAAGAAAAATGTATGTGTTTCTCTATGAAAAGGTCAACAATTCAGAAAAAAATCAGTAGAGTAATAAAAAAATAACTCCTGTGTTTTAACAAAGGAGGAGACATTTGCCTTTTGCCAATGCTGTAAGTTTGTTAGAAGTAGTATGAGAAGTAGTACAAATAAGGATTTTGTAAGAAGTAGTAGAAGAGGTACACCTCAAGGGTTCTTTTAGCAAAGGCAGCTCCATCTTACAGAGCTCTGTTAT
>PVJI01019052.1:0-31736 GCA_004026765.1 Micronycteris hirsuta
AAAAAAAAAAAAAGAAAGTGATATTTTGCCCTGGCTGGTGTAGCTCAGTGGATTGAGCGAGGGCTGGGAACCAAAGGGTTGCCGGTTCAATTCTCAGTCAGGGCACATGCCTGGGTTGCAGGCCAGGTCCCCAGTGGGGACCACATGAGAGGCAACCACCCATTGATGTTTCTCTCCCTCTCTTTCTCTCTCCCTTCCCTTCTGTCTATAAATAAATAAATAAAATCTTTTTAAAAAAAGAAAGTGATATTTTAAAAAGATTTGAAGAATATCTGGTAAGAGGTATCTAGGGAGAGAATGTTCCAGACACAGTGGAAAGCCAGTGAAGAGATCTTGAGGTGTGAGCATGCTTGTTACATCTGAGAAATGACAAAAAAAAAAAAAAAAAAAAAAAAAAAAGCCAATGAATCTGGAATAGAACAAATAGAGGGGATAATTACAGGAAATTTCAGATTTTCTATTTCTTATTTTGAAAGCTTTGGTAAATTGTAAAATTTATTGGCATACAGTTTTTCTTTTCAATGTTTTTAGGAGTTGTAGAGATATTTTCTTTCTCATTTTGATGTTGGTAGTTTGTCACTCTCTTAATTTTTACCTGTTTACTAGGGAATAACCAACTTTTGCCACTTTTTTTTTACAGTTGCTTTATTGTTCATTGATTTTCCTCTTAATTTTTTATTTCTTCTGTTTTCTTAAGCTTTGATACACTCTTCCCAGCTCCCGGAAGGAAGTTTAACCACTGATTTCAGTCTTTTTAGTTTTTCTAACACAGGCTATAAATTTCCTTAACTACTGTTGTTTCAGCCTGCACATGTGTGATGTATTCTCTTTTTATTGCAATTGTTTAAAATAGTTTCTAATTTCCATAGAATTTCTTCTTTCACTTTTGGAAGGGTCTGCCATATCCTGCCTAGGCAGTGTGAGTTTCTCGGGTTACCTTTTTAGTTCATTATTTCCATTGTGGCCAGTGAACATGCTTTGGATGATGAGCACTTTTGAAATTTGTTGAGTTTTCTCCCACATACTAGTGTATGCTCAATTTTTATAAATGTACCATGGACTCTTGAAAAGTAAACAGTATGGAGACTCCTCAGAAATGTTCCAGCCATTTCCTTTCTGGGTATTTGTCAAAAGAACACCAATTTGAAAAGATAGGTGTCCAGTCATGTTCATTACAGCATTATTCACAACAGCCAAGATATTTAAGCAACCCAAGTGTCCACAGATGGGTGAATGGGTAAAGAAGACATCTCTCTCTCTCTCTCAATCTCTGTCTCTGTCTCTCTCTCTCTCTCTCTCTCTCACACACACACACACACACACACACACACACACACACACACACAGTGGAATACTACTCAGCCGTAAAAAAGATGGAAACCCTGCCATTTGTGACACATTAGACAGATCTTGAGGGTTTCCTGCAAGTGAAATAAGTGTGACAGAGAAAGACAGTGATTTCACTCATTTTTGGAATCCAGGAAAACAAAACAAGGGAACAAGCAAAAGAACAACAAACTCTTAGATGAAGAGAACAGATTGGTAGTTCCCGCAGGGGAAGGGGTCAGGGGAAGGGCTGACTGGGTGAAGGGGTCAATTGTGTGGTGATGGATGATAGCTAGACTTTTGGTGGTGATCACTTTGTAGTATATACACATGTCCAATTATAAGGTACACCCGAAATGTATATAATGTTGTATATTAATTTTACCTTAAAAAAAGAGACCATGAATATCCATTAAGATATACTTGCTAATTTTTTGTTCAGATCTTTAGGTCCTTAGTGAATTTTGTATGGTTCTTCTGTTAGCTATTAAAAGAGACATGTTAAAGTCTTCTGGTGTAATTGTAGATTTGTCTATTTCTCCTCTTAATTCTGTTTTATTTTTGCTTTATATATTTTGAGGCTAAGTTATTGTGTTAATACAGAAGTAGAATTGTGATGCCTTCTTGTTGGAGTGCTCTTTCATCACAAAAAATATCCTTCATCCATCTCTCCTTATGCTTGTGGCTTAAATTCAATTTGTTTAATTCTACATATTTCTAATACATTGTCATCCTTAGTCTGTTTTGGTTAATGTTTGAATATTATATCTCTTTCGGTTCTTTTACTTTTAATTTATGTCCTTATATTTAAAGTTTATCTCTTCTAAGCAGAATAGAGTTGGGGTTTATGTTTTTATCCAGTCTTATAATCTTAGTTTTGATTTAGCATAGTCTTTTTTATTTAATGAAATTTTGAGTATGAAATACTGTTTGTTTCCTATTTGATGTTATTTCGTGTTTTTCTCCTTTCTTGCATTTTAAAAAAAGATTTTATTTATTTATTTTTAGAGAGGGGAAGGGAGGAAGAAAGAGAGAGAGAAACATCAGTGTGTGGTTGCCTCTCACATGCCCCCCACTGAGGACCTGGCCTGCAACCCGGGCATGTGCCCTGACTGGGAATCGAACCACCACCCTTTGGTTTGCAGGCTGGCACTCAGTCCACTGAACACACCAGTCAGGGCCTTTCTTTCATTTTTAAATAGATAAATACACTATAGATATGCCAATTGTTTCTATACAATGGTTGGTTCTACATTGTTTTACTGTTCTTTTGCAATTATACTACATATTACGACGTGTGTCCCTTTACCGCTCTCCTGATACTGCTAGAGCTTCTGAACACTGGAACTCTGTTTATCCCTCTACTATCCATACATGGTCCCATGTGTTTTAGTTGCCTGTATTTAAAATTCTAGAGCTATTAAACTTAGTGGTTTGTGTGTTTAATATTTGTTTATAGTTACCCATTTACTTACCCTTTCTGGTGTTCTTTGTCTCCTTCATTTCCGTGTTTTAGTCTGGGATTTGTCCTTCCAGTTTACAAAAAGATGCATTTGACTATGATGACCCAGTGACTGTGGATTTCAAGCTGCCTATTTTTATGTTAAAATGTCTTTATTTCATTGTAATTTTCTCTAGGTTTTTTTGTTTTTTTGTTTTTTTTTGGTAAGATTTTATTTATTTATTTTTTAGTGAGGGGGAAGGGATGGAGAAAGAAAGGGAGAGAAACATGGATCGGTTGCCTGCCGACCAGGGACCAAACCTGCCACCCAGACTTGTGCCTTGACAGGGACCCATGACGATTTGCTTTGCGGGGTGACACCCAACTGATGGAGCTACACCAGTTAGGGCTTTTCTCTAGTTTTTACGCCAGTGGCTTACCTCTCACTGTGAACCACTTTCTTCACTTGGTTGGTCATTTTTATCTGTGAGCTCATCTTCAATGGGAATATTCTCTTTGCTGAGATGATAAAGTGTTTAGTCATAATGATATTTCATTTGTTTTTCAAGGATTTTACGAATATCATGTACTGCTCGATCACACAGTGGGGAGACCCTTGTCAGCTCATTGCGTTTGGCAGCTCCGTGTTTCTCACGGAAGGAGCTTGGCCTGCCGCTCCACAGGGACGGCACCTTAGTGTCTGTAAAGCTCTCTCTCGTTTGACTGCAGACACTCACTGCATATTTCATTAAACTAATATTTCTTTCCGTTAGAAGTCACTGTTTTCTTCATATTCCTGGAAACCATACTATTAAGGATATTACAGATTACTTAAACATGTAAGCGAATTGGGAAACCTATTTTTAAAGTACATTGATAACTGTACTGATAGTAAGCTCATAATTGTGTAGTCATACTTTCGTATTACTAGATCATCATCTTTTAATGAAACAGAGACAGGTAATTAACAGACTAGTAAGGTGAATTATTTTTAAAATATACAGGATCCAGCACAAATAATGCCCCTTCTTTATCACAAAGTCTTTTGTTGCAAAATCATAAGCATGTAATTCTATAACGTAACAATATCACACTCAAGACACCATATGACGTTTTAGGTGAAGTGTTCAAATTAAAACTAAATTATTACACCCATATTATTACCCTACCAACCACACTCCAGCAGGCCTTACTTCTGCCAGACCTAATTTGCATGTTATCATGTAAATGGTTTTCATATTGTCTGGGCATCATCATAAATAATTCTATATATTTTTCCTAATTATTAGATAAAATAAATTTTGATTCTTTAAAGTTACCTTTTGTTTAAGGCCCTGCTCACGTTTTATGTTAATCTTGGTTTCAGGAAATTTCATCTGTGTAATCCTTCAGCACACTCCCTATTGAGAATATGCTAAATACAGAGATGCCCCGGGAGCTCGAACCTTTGAAGAGCCCAAGTTGCCCCTCTGTGGGCGGCATCCCCTCACACGCATCTCCTTGCCCTTCTCCTGCTCAGTCCTTCATGCAGGAAGCACTGCATCCCCAAGACCCCACTGCCTTTCCCTGGCTAATCTCTCCCTGCTCAGTGATGCAAGCAAGCTTTTCTAAAAGCCTGTCCAGCTTTGATTGTTTTCATATCAGATGCCTCCTTTTATTCTCCCATAATATCCTACCCATGCCCCTACGTCTCGATCATATTTTAGAATGAGCGTTTGTGTGGCTCGTGCTCCTGAAGGCATGCTCAGCCTGTAGCAAATATCTCTGTGCCTTCGGTACTTGTCGTGTTACATTACTTGTTCCATTAGGGCCTCAAGTGACGGCAGAACTTGTGGGTAAGTAACTCTTACTGTACAGTCATGGGATCCGTAACTCACCCACGACTGGACCAGGAGAGAAGGATTTTGAACCCAGGAGAGACAGTTCTGCAGCTGGACGACTTACTCGTGTTAGGCTGCATCCCTCTGATCACATACCAACCCCGAATGCCAATCAGGCCGTTATGGCACCATGCATCCGGTATGGTTCTAGGGCCTTTGATCATCTCGATAAGGCGAGTCACAGGATAGTGCACTGGTTTTCACGTGAGAGGTCTTGTTGACTCCTGGTGCAGGACTTGATTTTTGGGTGAGAAATTAGAGGTTATTTTCAGTTGCTCACTGTGCTCCTGGTCTGGGGGTCCCTTCTCCACTCTTACTTCTGGCTTCCCATTAGGGGGCCTGGGAGGGCTCCACTGGCCTTAAAGGGGCCTGAGCCCCATCTCACTGTGACATGCCCACTCCACCGTGCTGGCAGCAGTGGCCCGTGCGTCCAGGGATAGGGCTGTTTGGCCCCAAGATGCGCACTTTCCTTCCTTCCCTGCCTTGCCTAGTCCTGGTACTAGGTTGGACAGACCCCCCGGGGCATGGGAAGGTAGGCAGGAGGGGTGTGAGCCCCCTGCCTGTCTGCCTCCACTCAAAGCCTCTGAGTTTCCCCTTCCCTCATGGGGGGCGCTGACCAGGAGCTAGACTCGCCCCCTCCCACCCCAAGGTTCTGGCAGCATCGTTCACAAACTACCTCTGGGCAGTTGTGCTGTTGTCTGTTCAACGCTTCGTTCTTAGAATGAGTGCTTTGATAACGGCCTGTATTACCTCTATCTTTAAATCACAGCTGTACTAAATCCTCTCTCCTTCTCACCTCTACCCTTTATTAGGACAGGAAACGTGGGTTTTAGGAAGGAACTGAAAAGCATGGGCTTTTAAACAGAATAATGGAAGTCATTTAAATTAGCCGCGTCTACAGTCATTCTCCGTAACTTCTAACTGCAAATCTTGGCTCTCTAAGTGTGAGAACAATGAAATTCAAGTGTATCAGAATCATAGTTAAAGATTCAGACTTAAGAGTCACCTAAAAGAAGAATAGGAGTAGAGCATCCTTTTTGGTTGTGAAATTGCACCCTGGTCTCCAAGAGATTTTATTAATTACTACTCAAATTTCATAGATACAGTATCATATTTATGTCTTTAACTTTGTCATTAAAAAACTATTATAAACATTTACATGAATTTGGGAAATGGGAAAGCAGCAGGAGAAATTGACAATATTCTCTTCGCATAAGGTAATTGCAGTTAGCAAGTTTGCATATTTATATAATAATTTTGTTCTATTAAAACACGATGGTATACATTTGATACTACTTAATTGTAATCATACCTCTATGCTAATATGTACTCATCACTTTTGGATTACATTTTATATGATTTTATGTAAATGTATATTTTACAATAAAATATATATCTTATATATTATGAACTATAATCTTTATCCCCATAAGACTTTACCTGACCACACAGTAGTCACTGATGTCCCAGGACCTGGCGAGGAACCCAGGCCCTGAGAGATCCCTGTTTGTTCTTTTCTTCCCCTTTTCACAGGCCGGTGCCATGCAGACACCAAAGCTGAACATCTACTGCATCCCCCTTGCTTCCTACTGCAGCTCCTGAATCAAAATCCCTCCTGTCCTCATGTAGAAACTCTTCACATAAAGCAGAAGCTCTTGAGCTTTACAATCTCATCCCTCACTGTCGCTGCAATCGATGGATCTCCGTGATTCTCGCCCATGTGTCCTACGGATGCTGCTGCCTTTTCCACCTTCCTGAGTTCACAGTCATCCTGTGCAATTTCGTGTCCGCGTACTCAGTCCACCAACACTACTGCATGGCTCTCTGACCTCAGTCTTGATGACTTCTGCTACCCTTCTTTACCCTCCTGGCAATACCTAATTATGTCCTGAAACTCCACCTCTGAAATCTCCAGTCTCTGAACCCCATACCCTTATCACAATCTCCAATATGTTCATGGACTCCAGATTGCCAGGCTCCGTTTGACCTTACCTCTTTATGATCTAGCACAGAGCCTACAAGTTCTATTCCTTCTCTCTGTGTCAGTTTTACTGCCAACTCTGTATCCTTTGATCCTTCCTTTGCATCTGCTCCACAAAATCTCAACCCAAGTTTAACCCAAATATTCGTCTTCTATCTTTGAGCCGTGAGGTTTGGATATTCGCAGCTGGCTTTATTGGTGCTACCCTGGGCTCCTGCTCTCCATCTGCAGCTGAACCATTGTTTTCTGATCAACTCACGTTGAGTTGTCCACTAGTACTTAATCAGCTGTCTTTCCAGTTCTCTCAGTTGCTAGTCTAAACTTTTGTTTCTTTTCCAAAAAAAATACTGTTCAGCTCCCATCCACCTTTGACCTGTGCACCAGATAACATTTCCTCTTTTTCAGTGAGATGTACTGTAACAGTGGAACATTGTAATGGTGGGAAACTGTAACCCACCCCACGATCCTTCTGACATTGTTTCTGGAAGTGCTGACTCTGACTAATATGCAGCTGGTAGATGCACAGCACGTTTGTATAAGAATCCTAGGAACTAACTTCAAAAGATACAGACCCCGGCCTTCAGGCATCCCAGCTCCAGGAGCTTTGCTGACCTTAATCCATGGAGCCCGGATGACCTGAAGCCAGGACGACTAAGCCAGGAAGACACACACCGGACCATCGATTGTCTTATCAGAATGAACCATGTTCGTCTGCACATAGAGCACTTTCCACCCCACTCCCTTGATCTCCTTGTTCTGGTCCCCTCTCCCTCCTTACAAATATCTCTGCCTCCACGGAGGGGGGAAGATGGATTTTGAGACATCAGTCCCTATTGTCCCAGGGATACGGGCTTTGTGATGATTCCCTCATAGCCTGGGTGATGGGCTTTCTAACATACAACATAGGACCCACAAAAAAACTGGAATTATCCCTGGCTGGTGTAGCTCAGTGGATTGAGCGCAGGCTGGGAACCGGACAGTCCTGGTTCGATTCCCGGTCAGGGCACATGCCTGGGTTGTGGGCCAGGTCCCCTGTGAGGGGCATGTGAGAGGCAACCATACATTGCTGTTTCTCTCCTTCTCTGTCTCCCTCCCTTCTCCTCTCTCTAAAAATAAATAAATAAAATCTTTAATAAAAAAAACAACACTGGAATTATCTTCTGGAGGCAGGCCCCTTATAGTACAGGCGTACCCCGCCAGGTGAGTATTTTAGGAACCCATCTGTATCTGTGTACCACCAGCTGGCATTGTTGTAAGAGGCTGCATTCAGCTTCAGTGAATTTTTTCAATGACTCTCAATGTGTTTTCCCATTTCAAGATGGGTGATTTACGATCGAACTTGCCCACACTGCTTTTGACCAAAAATGGCATGATCCCTGTGCCCCACCCTCCCTATTCACCTGATCTCACCCTGAGTGACTTTTTTGTTTGTTTGTTTGTTTGTTTGTTTCCCTGGATGAAAAAAGTCCTCAAAGGGAAACTTTGTGCCAATGTGGAACAAGTGAAACAAAAAACAGCAGAAGTGCTATAAGGCATCAAAATCGATGAGTTCAACAACTGTTTTGAGCAGTGAAAAAGACACATTGATAGGTGTAGTGTATCAAATGTAGAGTACTTTGAAGGTGACTGACATTTAAACATGTGGGAATTAAATACACATTTTTTAATAAATAAATCTGGGAGTTTTGGGGTCCTCCTCGTATGTGTATATTTCATCTCTTAGCTATTTCTGTAATTGTATTTTTTAAATAATATGTTTATGCTATATTTTGCTTAAAGGATATATCTCATTTCCCTGGTAGGCCAGTGAGTATGAGGCCTTGACCTTCTGTACGAAAGTTTGAATGAGTGGTAGAGGATTTCAAATATACCTCCCATTCATCTCCATCTCAGCCCTCCCGCAGTGCCCGCCGCAGACCTTGTGGGCCGCGTTCCTGGGCCTCTCTGCCTCACTCCTAACATCCTCCTCTCCTGGCATTTGGCCGTGGCTCCACTGAGTAATTCACACTCCTCCATGAGTCTTCTGTCTTTCCCAAATATGGGCAAGGCGATTTATTCTTTTATTTAAATTTAATTATTTCTTGCCATTATTTTTTAAGTTTCTGGAGAGAGGAGGAAACTCACAAGCAGTCAGCTAGTCATCTTTAACCAGGTGACTCTTCACCAAGTCATGAGCAGAACCAAACGCACGTTGGCTGGTCGAAGGGTTCAAGGTCGGGGTACAACCCCAATTCTATCTGATTTAGTAGTCATGTGATCTCTGGGAAGTCATTTTGCCTGTTCATGCCTTAATATTTTCATAAAATAATATTAAATGTATTTTATAAGGATATGAGAATTAGAGACCATACAATGAATTCAGTAAATACTGGACATTATTTTAATAACTTTTGTTATTTGAAAATACGTTAAAACTTACACTTAAAAGATTTCAATCCCTTGCATTAAATGATATTTATTCAGGAATATATTTGAGTTGGTAAAATAGTGTATAAATCTTTGACTAAAAAGTTGTCAATGTTTTCAGATATTATCATCTTTACTGATGGTTTAAATCCAAGGATCAGATATCTTGCTCGGAGTTCTATCTTAAATAATATTTTAGTATATACTCTGCTGTCAGACCATCTTATTAGCCAAGAAATTTTCAGAGGAAACAGGTTCAATTTTCCAAATATCTCAGCAAGGTTTTGTGCCATATTAATTAAAATAGTATTTCACAAAATTAAATTTCAAAATTTATTGACTCAATATAAATGTAAGCACAAGAATATCGTATATGTAGTTTATTTTATTTTAGGGTATTTCTATGATATTAGCTTCTTCACAAGAATTGAAAATATTTAACATAATTATTATTTCTAAGTTGCTACTCACTATTTATCTTAAATGACAATAAAAAGTGGTAATTATAAAATGTAGCCTTCCCGTATGCCTTTTGAGAATTAGATAATTGATCAAATAATTTCATCTAAAATATGAAATTGAAAGGAATATCAACAGTTTATTAAGTGACTTGTGTGTATGCATTTACCCCTAAACTCCCATTTATAAAGGCTAGATATCAGTGGATTGAGCACGGGCCTGTGAACCAAAGAGTCATTGGTTCTATTCACAGTCAGGGCACAGGCCTGGGTTTCAGGCCAGGTTGCTAGTTGAGGGCATGTGAGAGGCAACCACACATTGATGTTTCTCTTCCTCTCTCCTTCCTTTTGGCTCTCTCTAAAAATAAATAAATAAAATCTTTCAAAGAAAGGCTAGATATCATATTTTAACACTGACATATTGGTGTTTGTTCTGTTAGTACCTAACATAAGTATTTACCCTTTAATTCTGACACACAATAATCAATGTTTGTGTTTTCTAGGCATAGCTTACTTGAGTGGAATGTGTAGTGAAAAGCGGAAATGCATTATTGCTGAAGACAATGGCCTGAACCTCGCATTTACAATTGCTCATGAAATGGGTCACAAGTAAGTAAACTGCTGGCTATGCTGGCAAACTGGCACATGACCACAATTTGAGTGATTGAGTTGCTTGAACACATTTTTTTTTCCTTTGAGCTCAAGTGTTTTAAAAATGAGGGAAACAGAAGAGGTGGAGAAGACCACCTAAAGTTAGCATATCTTCTGATGTGACCGTTCCTGCTCGTGTGAACAGCATTTTATTGTGCGATCGAAAAGCTCAGCAGGGCGGTCATTCCGTGGCCCAGGGCGGACTCTGCTGCACATCGTCAGTGCAGTAAACCTTGCAGTAGCCGCGACACTGCAAAGCTGTGTATCACTTAAGCCTCTAAGGAAGTAAATACTTGTTCTGGTTGGTGTGGCTCAGTGGATTGAGTGCGGGCCTGTGAGCCAAAGGGTCGCTGGTTTGATTCCCAGTCAGGGCACGTGCCTGGGGTATGGGCCAGGCGCCCAGTGGGGGGCACGTGAGAGGCAGTCACACACTGATGTTTCCCTCTTTCTCTCTTCCTCTCTTCCCCTCTCTAAAAATATATAAATGAAATCTTAAAAAAAGAAAACATTTAGTACAAGTTTAAATACTTTTAGCCTATAATAGTGCCAATGTTTATTATTACCTGAAGTAATAAGGACTTAATCTGCATGGTTTAGGGCTAATGTGTTTGAAAGAGAATTAAACTGGAGACACATTTAACATGTGACGGACATTATCTGTGTCCCAGGCACAATCTGAACACTGGACATCAATTAGTTCATTCAAAACTTACAGAAAGCAAGGATCTCATTTGACAGGTGATACTAATAGTAGCAATAAATAATTAGTGATAGCAACACTTATATAGCACGTACTATGTGCCAGGCACATTTCTCTGTGCTTTCTATACCTTGACAAGATTCTGGTGAAGTAGTGCTATTAGAGTGCCCATCTTCCAGTGGGAGAAAACCGAAGTACAGGGAAGTTAATTTACCTTCTCAGAGTTGTAAAAATAGTAAATGTCGAAGAAGGGTCTGAACTCCATTCTTCTAACGCAGGTCTTACTGTTCTGAATTTCTTCATTATCCACTTGCTACCTTTGTGCCCTACATCACTCATCATTAGAATGGGGATGATACCTGTGGTACAAGGTTGGCTTGGGATTCAAATGCCATCAGATCTGCGCACATATTCAGAGGCAGTATATGAGAGTAGAAATAGTGAGAGTCAGGGAATCAGTGAGCGTCGATCCTGCCAGGTAGCAGGATCAGTAGTGCAAACGAAAAGTATTTTGATTGGACTCAGATTTAGGAAAGTTCTTCTCAGGGAGGGGATCATAATGGAGGCTTCTTTGGTCAAAGACATATTTGGTGTGGCCAGCAGTGTTTAAAAAATGGGAGTTTTTAACCAACATTAGAAAGTATGAATTTGACATAAAAATTCAAACTTGCAGACCTGGCAGCAGTAGATGCACAGTCCCCTCTGGTGACCATGTCTCGGAGCTGAGCAGCGTCCACGCCCCGCAGACTGGGCCCTGTGCCCCAGCTCAGCACAGGCCGTGCTCCCTCCATTCGCGTGGTGTGCCTGGACTCTAGACAGGGGGCGGGGTTAAGCGTGATGGCCGTAAGCTTAGAGGACAATTTATATAGCATATAAGAGTGTTTGATTTAAAAAAAAAAAACCTTTTTATTCAGGTAAATGAAGTACAGGAGAATAATCAAGTCATAATGATACAACTCAGTGAATTATAGAAATTGAATCTACCCACTTGTCCATAACCTAGTCCAAGAAGGGAGACGTTACCAGCAGTGGCTGGTTTCTGATGTGCCTGTGTAAGTGTGCAGACGTCCTGGCATCTTCTCCCATGCAGGCTCTGAGTCCTTCGTTGAGTGCTCTAGAGTGCAAGTTTGTTATTTAAAAAAAAGAAAGAAAGAAAGAAAGAAAGAAACAAAAAGAAAAGAAATATACTTTAAAGTCATCATCCTGTAGGGGTAGTATGCAATGCCAGAATCTCATTCAGTGGTGGATCCCATAAATGATGGGATGTAGAATCTTAATTCCGTTTTTATACTTTAAAGATATATTAGTTTAATCATACCAGGAAAAACCATGTGCATCCTTAGAATAAAAAATGTTGAGAAAAATGTGTAAACGCAAGAAAAATGTTACCACTAAAAATTGTTACTACAGTAAATGCAAATTAACCGTAAATATAATTTGTATACATTAAATACAAATTTCTGAGTAATTACAATTTCCACTATTTACCTGTGCATTAACAACTTGATGTCTAAGCAGTCTGTACATTTTTAAGTAACAGATGTAAAGTAATTTTCTCAAGTCCCCTAAGTAATAGAAGGTTCACTTTAAAAAGTTGTTTGACTTTTTAAAAAGAGATATGTAAAATTACTTTATTCACTGTATTCTTAAATGTAGGGGAAAAAACATTAACTGAAGGAATCAACCACAGTCCTTGTTACTTTATTAACATGTAAAGTCTTTATCAACAACCCACTCATACAACTACTTAAAAAAATGCCTGAATGATAGGATTGAAGGGAAGGCCACTTCAACTTTATGCAGTAGAAACGTTGCTTTATGACCAGGAACTCAGGTTGGAATGGCTAAAATGGTAGTGAAATATTCTTTTATTTGACTTTTATAGAACGGTACCCAAAGTCAATAGAGATATGCCAAAAGTATGTGTCATGCTTGATGGATGAAGGCCAGGGCATGTGATACATTGTATGTTGAGCTACTTAGTTGCTAAAAGTTCTTACTAGTAGTAAGCAGTATTTGTCTCCAAAAGTAGAGACTATTGTTTTTTTCGATACTAGAGATTGGTAGACACAAACATGGAGAATCGTGGTATCTTTATAAAGAACAAATGAACAGAATGGAGTCCACCTGTGTAAATTCAGTGTCCGACATAAAGCACAATGAAAAAAAAAGCAGTTGAAAGCCCCCTACCCAAGCTGCTAGACCACCAGGGAGGGTAAAGCATAAAGGGGGTCAAATATATGGTGATGGAAGAAAATTTGATTTTGGGTGGTCAGCACATGATGCAGTATATAGATCCTATATCACAGAAATGTATACCCGAAACCTGTATAATCCTATTAACCAGTGTCACCCAAATACATTTAATTTTAAAAGAATTTTAAAAATAGAAAAAAAGAAAGACATATGTAGGAAGAGGAAAATTTTAAAACAGGCATAAATACATAGCCTCTCAAATAGGGAAAGTTTTCATAGATGTTAGGTAATTATATGCATGAAACCTGTGTGCACACACACCAACATAGCTCAATTTTTAGAAAGTTGCCAGTGTTGAATATTTAAAAACAATATCTATCTATCTATCTGTCTGTCTATCTGTCTATTTTTGAAGAGAAAAAAGATTATTAAATGCTTATGGCATTAATCAGAAAATGGGAAAAAATATAGAGCTCTTTAGAGTCAGCTATATAAGTAAAACTGTTAAATTTTTATTGTTTGTTTTTTCTTTCTCTTTTTAGTTTCTTTTTTGTTTATAGCTTCTTCCCCTATAATTCTTCAGAATGATTTCATTGAAATTTGTCAGTTCAAAAATATCTTTATAATCACACTTGAAGTGTTTCTGAATTGAATTGGGACAAGTACACTTGTTAGTTGCCTTGAATTTGATTTCTGGAAATTCCCAGAGCAACACTGCATATAGCTGGAAAAATAAATGTGGGAAAAATCAGTATGGGCCACCAAGTAATTACAAATGACCCATAAGGATGAGAATTTGAGTAATTGAAGAGAACAAAAAAATTCTTTTACTATTACAAAGGAATCTTAAATAATGTCAGCAAAAATGTATTGAATTTGCCCTGGCTGGTGTAGCTCAGTGGATTGAGCACGGGCTGCAAACCAAAGGGTCGCCGGTTCGATTCCCAGTCAGGGCACATGCCTGGGTTGCAGGCCAGGTCCCCAGGTGGGCCACCTGAGATGCAACCACACATTGATGTTTCTCCCCATCTCCTTCTCTCTCCATTCCCGTCTGTCTAAAAATAAATAAATAAAATCTTTTAAAAAATGTGTTGAATTTTTCTCTTCAGAAATTATCAGTTTAAAAAATCTTATATGTAATTATATTAAAATGGAATTTAGAGTCTTAGCAAGACAGGAAAAATAAATGATTTATACCATTTTATGTATCCCTTTTAAAATTATCTTTCTTTTTAAACAAAAGATCAGGGGAGTGATTATTTTTCTTGTAACCCAAAATTTTGAGAATGGAATATTTTAATTGGTACTGAGTGTTTTTATGCTATGAAACATGAATGAGACCTTCATCAGTTCACTGTGATGAAAACTATAACATTATTTTTATAAATAAAAATAACCTAGGTAATTGTTCATGAATTTGACAGGGTTTGTTGAGTGCATACATAACACATTCACTACATTATATATATTTTATATGATCTTTGTGAGCAGCAATTTGTTGGACAGAGCGATTTTCCTTTGATTTCAAATCATAATTTAGTATTAATATATTAATTGTGGTTGGATTATGGTGTTTGAGGGGAGTGTCCTCAAAATCACCCTGAGGTGATTTTTACAAGGATCTGCTACAAGGATTTGCTACAAGGACTCATGAAACTCAAGCAGAGCTGCTTTACTCATAATCATGGTTCATTATAGTGAAAAGGAAAAGATTGAAATCAGCAAAGGAAAAAGGTGCAGGGCCGGGTCCAAGAGGCGCCCCGCACAAGCTTCTACCTGTCCTTTCCCACTGGTGCAGTGCACTCAGTGCTTTGTTCTCTCAGCAACGTGTGAAAACGTGCACAGAGTGTTGCCAGCCAGAGAAGCTAACCCGAGTATCAACATCCAGGATTTTTACTAAAGTGCGGTCCAATAGGCATGGCTGACCACCCACCAGGCAGGCCTTCAGTCTCCATCCCCTTCAGAGGCCAGGCTGGCCCAAGTTCCTCCCATCCCACAATCACATTGTCAGTATGAATGGACCAGGTAAACAAAGATGCTCTCATCAGGCAGGATGTTCCACAGGCTTAAAGGTTTCCTCCCAGGGGCCAAGCAAGGGCCGAACCTCTTTGAAATGTGCAAGTTTTGGACCACTCACACGTGTGGGGTTAACTGTCCTGCACAATTATACCAGATTTTTGAAGTCTTAAAAATATGTTTATTAGGTTGCTAAAGGCTATCTAGCAAAAATAATGATACCTTCTTTTATCAGTAGGCATTGCACTAAATATTGTGTATTCATAGCTAATCTGATCGCATGGTAATCTTGGGCTAAGTCATTATCATCACCTTTTTATAGGTGAGGAAACTGAAGCCAACAGAGATTAATTTTTCAGGAGTTCTTTTGTTTGATATTAAGGATGTACTTTTTGATAAAATATATTGTTAATATTGTCTCTCGGTTAATTCCGTCTTGTTTTTAAGTGTTTTTGACTGACAGATAGTTTTTAATACTCAAATTTCATATTTTCTGTTAGTAGTTCTTCTATAGCATTTTCCAACTAGAAGTACTTCCTCATTCTAAAATTAGGGAAACACAGTTCTGTCCAGTTGTTTTATATTTTCTTCTCTCTCTCTCTCTCATTTGTGCTCTCTTCTTTCTCTCTAGCCATTTAACATCTAGAATCTACTTTAGTGTAGATAGTAAAGTTCTCACCATTAAATTTGATTTTCTCAGTAACTGCTCAGTAAATGATCTTACTATTCAAAATGTGGTCCCTGATTACATAAGGAGTCATACCAAAATATAGATAGTGTATTTACCAAAATCTATGGGAAACATCATTCTTAATGGTGAAATATTAGAAATTTCCTCTACAAAATTAAGAAATAAACAAGGATCTCACTACACCTGCTTCTACTATGTACTGGGAGTCCACAGAAGTACAGCATGACAGAAAAAACAAGAAGTGTAGGATGAAAATGGAACACAGAGCTATTTTAATATGCCAATGATGTGATATGATTGTCTACATAAAAACATGATAGAATGTACAAAAGAGTATGGAATTAATTGATGAGTTTAGTACTATTATTAGATATAAGACAAATATACAAAAATCAAATGTCAGCACAAAAATACAAAATATCATTTAAAAAAATACTAGTTACGGTAACAATAGAAAACACGAAGTACTTAGGAATAAATCCAGCAAAATACAGGACAGTCTATACCCCTACTGAAATGCATTAAATTAAACATTTTTCAATAAAAATGTACCATGTTTATGAACACATGCAGTATCTTATAGATGTCAATTCTGCTATAAATGATTTAGATGTTCCTGGAAATTCCAATAAATATACCATCACAGCTTCTCTTATGGAAGTTGGCAAAGTATTTCCAAAATTTATATATAGATGCCAATTGCTTAAAATAGCAAAAATGTCCTTGGAGAAGGAATAGATGAAGCTGGAAGCAAAGACAGAGGAAGATGTGGGGGAGAATAATGTGGGAACCTTGCTTTAACAGAGATCAAGACCTATTATGAAATGATAGTGGTTGAGACATTGTGACATATTTGTGGATATGGACAGACCAAAAGGATCAAATACAGAGTCACAAACAGGCCCGTGCCCACATGGGAAGCTGATGTTTGCCCACGGTGTCATTGCTTGCCAGCAGAGAGAGTTGACTATTCTGGAAAATGTGGTGATACGTTCGGTTTTCCACAAGTATAACAATGAAATAAATACCTACGTCTTCACATAATTTCTAAAAATCAATTCTGGATAAAATAGAAAGTGACAGGTCACAGATAACACTTTTCAGCAAAAATGTGTGAGTCTGTATTTAGGACGTCGGGACTGAGATGACTTCTGAAGCAGCACACTTTTTTGGACAGCAGAGGAATGGGTGTGATAGAGACATCTGACACAGATCTCAGAACTGGTCTTGTTCCAGCTCCCTCTTTCTGGGATGTTCCCTGTTGTACTTAAGTTGTACTAGACTGTGTAACACACATACAGACACATCCACCTCTAGTGTGTGTAGGCACATAATTGTTTTATGAAAATATTTCATAATTTTAAAATGAAAATAAAACTAGAAAGGAGTGGCAAAATGAGCATTATTTGTGTCATTGGAAAACTGAAGACAATCTGAAAAATACCTATTATGACAATAAAAGTTTTTATTGGCCTGTTACAAACTTATATGAAAATTTTTGCTTTCTAATGCATAAGCAACAGCTGCTTGCAAACTATTAAGAAAAAATGTATATTGAAGATAGCAAAAAATTAAATAAAATAAAAATTTAAAAGATAAATACCTAGGAATATACTTACAAAGGAATGTACAAAACTTATAAAAAGAAGAATTTATAACTACACAGAGAGTCATAAAAGTAGTTTAAATAAATGGAAAGACATTTCCTGGTTTGGAATAGGAACAGTCAATATTATAAAATGACAATTATCTATATATAAATGTAATGTGATCTGCCCAAAAATACCAGTAGAATTTTTATTTCTTTTTTTATTAGACATACTGATTATAGAGCCCATATGGAAAAATCAACATAAGAAATTCTTTGTTAAAAAAAAAAAGAAACCCTGAGGAGGAGAGTGAAGAAACCGTGAAGGGGAGAGTGAATGCTATCAGATATTATTACATTGCATAGTAGATAAAGTGGTTCGGGCTGGTGCTTGAATATGCAGACAAGGCAATGGAAGAATTCCATTCATCACCAGGAAAGGCTGTGGAAATGTAGTATATACTAGGAGCGGTACCTGCAATGCGTGGAAGGAAATGTATTACTCAGTAACAAAAGTAACAGGAATCTGATTCTGTACCTTAGACATTTTGTCAGAACACACCAAAGTGATCTGTGCGTTGAGATTTTGTTTTGTTTGGTTGGCTTTTTTCTTCTTTTTTTAGTCCTTTCATAGGCAATGTCTATTATTCTAGATATGAAATCTATAATATTTGAGAAGTCACATAAAATGAACACCTCAAAATTAAATATCAATCAGAAAACTACAACGATCAGTGAAAGTATTTGCAACATTTATGACAAAGTAATCTCTAATATGTACTGATATATTGACATTTTCTCTCTCTCTCACACACACACACCCTCCTCTACTGGATAGCAATCTCTCTGAAAGTAGGATTTCTGTCTAATACATTTCCCCCCACAGCACAAAGTTGAGTGCATTGTATATTATAGGCACTCAGACATTTGTTGTATGAATGAATAAGCATTTGTTGTACTAAATACTTATCTGTTGGACAATCATCTTGAGACACAGAGTAGAAGGCAATTGAGTTCTAGGAGCAGAGAAGAAGAGTTAGTTGGGTTAAAGATACAATTGCCTTGACTGAGTAAAGGAAAATATGACTGTACAAACATAACTATGGCAAAATAGTTTTCCTTTTTGGCACATGATATTTTGAATTCCTATATAAAATAATGTGGAAATAAAATAGTTAAATTATACGTCAGTGATGATGAGTCTACTTTAAAGTCTAGTTACAGTCGTATCTGATGATTTCATGCAAGTCCTGAAGTCATGAACCTGGAAGGGCCAAATCCAGCAGTTTAGCAATACGACTATTTAATCTAAAATTCTGCTACTTTGATAAGAAGCCAGCAGGTGCCCCAGGAGGCACCCTGTCAAACATAAATTTGGCTAGTCTCAGCTTGCTGGAGGAGTCCTTCTTAGAAGAGAATAAAATGTTTGCCTTTTATTTGTCATTGATGTGTATCAGTATATCTACTAGAAGAGCAAGAAGACATATTCTAGAGGGAGAGTAGAGAAACAGTAAGAAGCAAGCAAGAAATGCAGAAAAAGGCAAATAAATCCTCACCTAGACTGCTGGGGCAAGAAAGTGTGAAGGAATAATGCATTGCTATAAGTAGATGAGAACAAATATGTGCTTACCTCTAGAACGCCTTAAAGTGTTCAGAACCAATTACTGTGTTACGAGTGCTCCTCCACCCACTGGCATTAGTGATGACTATGTGTAAATTTCCTGTCCCCACATCGCATGCTTCAGAATTCCCTAGAGCAGAAGTTGCGAGTGTCTTCTCTGACTCACGTGCCTTGATTAAGGTTAGGAACTACTCAGCAGGCAGATGGAGAGAAAGCATGTTAGAGACGTGCAGACTTGGACCTGGGTCCTCACTGTGCCAGCTACGCACTGAATGAACTTTAGGCAAGTCAACCCGCTGAACGCATTAGCGTCATCCCTAAGATCTGGGTAGAAGATCAAGGTTCCTTAGTAGGTTGGTGATGCCCTAATTGTGTGATGCAGTGGTTGACTCACTACAGAGTGAATGGATAGTAGTCAGTCATATTATAATGTTTTATGAACGCTTTAATGTAAAAGGAGATTTTTCAGCCTCCCATGGCCGTACATCTCTCTCAGTTCCTTCAAGCAGTGATTTCACATTCTTCTGAATCTCGCTGGATTGGCAGGAAGTGTGCTTATTTGTTATAGACAGACCACTAACATTGCTTTTGTATTATATTTTATGTGGACAATTGTACCAACTAGAGTAATAAGGAGTCTGTCCAAGTTAATGATGATAATGGGGCTTCAGCCCATGCAGATGTGGCTGCACTCGCACTCCAGTCTCTCCACAGGTAGGTTTGGATGTCATAGTGAGGAGCATAGAGGAGGTAAAAACTCACCCAGCTAATGAAGAGCCTTACCAGAACTCTCCTTCTGTTCGCATTCCTCTGACACGTCCCGGCAAATGTATGCTCTGAGTGAGGCAAGCAGCGCTGCTTGAGCTGAGTATCTATCGGTAGCATTTTCAGGCAAGAGACCATGGTCGTTGCAACTGTCCGTCAAATTTACCTAATGTTTAGTTGCATCTATGATTCTCTATCGGTTGATACATCTGTGGACGTTTATTTAATAAGATATTGCACTGAATAATTCAAGGAATTAAAAAGAAAATAGGGCAATTCTTGTTCTCTGAACACTTAAATTCTGGGTGGTGATGGTTTATATATGAGCATATTACTTAAAGTTCACAGAACTGGAAGGTAGTTCTCATATATCTGACATTCCATGTATTCGAAGGGCCAGGAAGTTAAGGATTGTGAGACAAAGATGCTAGAATTTTTGAAGAGTCCTTTATACAGGAAGAAGGTCTTAAAACTGAGTTGTGTTTGTAAATACAGATAAACTGGGAAAAGCATTCTGATAGGACAGGCCTGTATAAAAGGGCAGGCTGGAATGAACTGTTACTATGAAAATTAGATTGGGCTCAGAGTACAGATCATTTGAAAAACAAGATAACAAGTTCATTGGTTCTCTGAATTTTAAGTAAGAATTATCTAGAAAATGCGTTCAAATGCAGTTTCTTCAGCCGTACTGCTGAATGTTCTCTTGCCATCAGCTGGAATAGGGCCCCAGGAGTCTGCCCGTTTTCACGAACCAGCATCGTCATGCCCTCCGATACTGAGGCACGTAGTTCCTATTTTCAATATCAGTGCTTGTAGGAAAATTAAAAGATTTTTACCTAGGAAACTAGTTTTTTTGTATTAATGTATCTATGAGAAAGTAATTAAACGAAGGCAAAGAGTTAAGGGGCCGGAGGTCCGCGGGGCAGACTTAGGACGACTGGAAGGTGGGGAGGACCAGCGCTGGTCTGGGCCGACTGCAGGAGAAGTGAGGCCTGGGAGAGTTTCAGGGCGTGTCATGTAACCGGATCCAGGCGTTTAGTCGCTGCAGGAGGGCAAGGAGCGTTCCAACGCTGGTAGGTAATGAACTTCTCCAGGGCGGAAACTGGATCCCACTCACTTTTAGGACTCCAGCACAGGGCAGTGCCTAGCATAACGCGGTTCCCAACCCGTGTTTGTTGGATTGCTAGATAACCTGTTACACAAAGCACAGCAAAGTCAAAGAGAATCGTTTTGTACCTCTACTCTTTTATAACCTCTAGTTTTTTACCTCGTTGCTGGCTTGCTTCTCGTTGCCTTTTGATTTGCATTATAATAGAGGTACATATGTAATTGTTTTGTGCAAATTAAAATCATTGAAATGGTTAAAAAAAACTATTGAAAATATCTTGTGTGTCTTAATATTAGGCTTTTTTCCATTGAGCACACAGCTACATCGGGTTACATTACAAGTTACATCGGGTCAGATATGGACACCAAATTTTCTGAAATTAAGTGTCATTTTGGGAAAGACTATCCACTTCCAGTTAAATATTGTTATGGTTTGTTTCTCTTTTAATTGGTTTTTTTAATATAATATGTGGCTTTTAGTGGAAAATTATGTATCATGATGAAATGTTTAATGTGTTCAGCACACACAAAAAATACTCTTTTAAAATACTGCTGCTAACAAATTCTGATTTTTTAAAAATTATCCCCCAAATATGAGTGAATTCATACATGTTCTCTTCTGTAACTCTTTGAACATCAAAAGGGACTATCTTCAAAATCCGAGTGCTTCTCCAGCTTTCCGCAGGGTATCACAAAACTTCCTGGCAGGCATTTTTAAACAAGTTGAGAAGTTTTATAAGATAAAAATATTTTTTCAGTTGACTTGACAACCATGTACGATGTTCGTGGAGAGTTTATTTGCCCAAGGCTCTTTGTCAAGATGAATTTAAACTGAGATTATTAAAATGTAGCTCAGTTGCACAGCGAGGGGAGAGGCGCTGCCGATGTCTTACTTCGAGGACGCTTTCCACGCGCATGGCTTCGGCACGGGACAGCATGCGCGTTTCTGCTAATGGAGGGGAGACCTTTGCAATTATTCAGAAAATAATAAATCACTTGCATCCATCGAGCATTTGGAACCGGAGCAAGAAACACTGGGGCTCGGTGGCTTGGAGGCCTCTGGGCTTGACCGTCCAGTGCGTGGGTCTGAGTGGCAGCTGCACCCAGGGCTGCCTCGTCTGTAAGCTAGAGTCCTGATCACAGGAGCTTTGTGGGAATCTTGCGGGGAGTAAATGAAATCACCACTGCAAATGATTAATATGGTGCCTGGAACAGATAAAGGTTCACAATTAATCGTTTTATTTCAAATCTGTAGAATCAGGCCTAAGCAACGTCCACTGCGGACAGTTGCAGACGCGTGATAGATGGCCTTGTCCCTGTAGAAAGTTCATGTTCCGTCGCAAGTGAACCAGCTCTAGGAAAATTGAACTGAAGGTAAACAACGCTGGAATCACCAGGTCTCTCCGTGGCTGGAGCTAATTTCTTACATGAGAATCGGGATCCCAACAGGAAAATGCTCATCTGGACAAGAAGTTATAACCTTCCCAATTTAGAAAATCACATTACACTACTTTGGGAAAATGTCCAAATTGCTAAATCTTGGAAGCAATCCCTCTTCTTTTCTCAAACAGACACATTATTTAAGAGGTTTTATTATTTCTGAAAGAGACCAACTGCCTTTCAAGAGTCGGAGTCTGTGTGTGTGGTTTGAAAGAGGGCACACGGCAGAGGGAGGAGCCGAGCGGGTTCCACGGGGCAAGTGCCCCTTGGGGGAGCGGCCCCCAGGACGGTGCTGTGCGGAGACTCTGCGGGAGGCGACGCTGATGCCGGCAGGGCCCAACTCGCAGCCCCAGCGAGCACTCGGAAACGCAGGGAGCCCCTTTCTCCACCTGGGAGACTGTGACCTGTTTACAATGTCTGATTCTAACTTAACGTCCGAACAAAGTAAATTCTTGCCTTTATTATATCCTCAGTTTTCCTTAAGTCCACAGCTTTCACCAAAGTCAGCAAATACAACAGATTGCCTTTAATGATATTACCACTTTTTTTTTTTTTGACAAATTAAAACAAGAGGAGAAAATTCTCTGATTTACGGCCCCCATAGAAAGAACGGTTATGATCTCCTACCGTATTCCAGCACCGTGCCAGGCATCTCACACCTTGCTGGTGCAGACTGCACAGCCAGTCAGGAAAGCATTTTAAACAAACGAGGAAGCCGGGGTACATTTATTTCGTTATTATTTAAGTTGATTCTGTTCACATGAGTAAGGAGATACACAATTCAAATCTCTTTCTAATTCCAGGGTTTTCCATTCTGCCCCTAGAAACTGAGCTGGCCCATACATACTGATGCCCTCTCTTACTTTTCCTCTTTGTCTTCAAAGTATGAAAAACACCTAACTTATTATTCTTTCTATCAATCATTCTATTAATGTGCGTGCATACAGGCCCTATTTACAGACATTAATTAGACTAGGAAAGATAAATGTGATTCATCTTACAGCTAAATTTTTCTAACACTAAAAGTAAAAAATAATATTCAGTAAAGTATTTATAGTTTTATTTAGACCATGATTTTCAGTCTTCAAAGCTAGCAGACACAGTGACGTTGTTACTTATTACCCTTATGCATTAATAAATTCTGTTTATATAATTTTCTTCTTTCAAAAATATAGTAAATGTAATCATTTTGATTTAAAATTTTAATTTCTCTTAGTGAAAATGTAGTTTGATAGCCTTGAGAAGTTTTAGTTTTATTTGAGAAAATGCAGTCAATTTGTGGTTTTCCTTAGCAACTTCTGTAATGATGCTTTGATTAGCATTTTAAAGAGCAATACGTTATTCTTGTTATTGACTACTCTCTGTCACGAGGGACTGTTTTATTCATTGTCTAGGTCATTACACGGTGAGGGAAGGGAAACTGACTCTCCCGTCATCCTCTCAAACTTCGCACGTGTAAGACCAAACTCCCCTCTTTCTGCTTCTTTGTTATTAACCCTCACTCACAATTATTTTAATGGCCTGATTATGAGACTTCCTAGGAGTTTATACGAATTTCTTTCTGAAACAGAAGTGACTCTACTTGGTGACTTGTTTCAGCATTTAAGCATGGTTTATAGAGTATGATCCCAACAGGTCAGGATCTTAGAGAGATGAGTAAGTCCCTGTCCTTCAGAAATGGCAGGAAAAAAAAGTAAAAATGTATAATATTGATACATTGTAGAAAACACCCTGACAGTGTTGTTCACAGGCTCCTATGATGGGAAAAAGAGATAGTCCACAGAGACATGGTGGAGTTAGTAAACCTCCTGAGAGTGATTTCCGTGAAGATTCCATAGCATTTCTCTTGCTGGCAAAGATGTTGAAGGAAAGGCGCTTTGGACAGAGCAGGGGCTGGAATGGAATTCACAGATGTCAAGTGTGTAATGGTTAGTCACATGACTCTAGAGCCAGCCACCTCGGCTCCAGCGTTGCCGCTTTCCACTTTCACGCTGCACGGTCTTGGGCAGGTTACTTCTCACCAGCCAAGTGGGTTGGGATAGTTCCTATATCACAGAATCATTTAACTCCAACTTCTAAGTTCCTCTGTGTGATGTGTGACACATAGAAAATGCTAAGTAACTATTAATTACAGTGGAACGAGAAACAACATGACAGTTGGGAACTGGAAATGCTTTGGTGTTGCTGGAAAGAAAGGGCTTGGGAGGAGGGGAAGGGCCACACATGGTGCTGAGGAGCTGGAAGCTGCCCTGCAGGCGATGGGAAAGCAGAGGGGTGGCCATCCACTTGTGTCTTCAGCAGACCTCCTTGGGCAGGGACGATGCTGGCTGAGATCGGAGGCACAGAACCCAGTTAGGAGGCCACAGGAGTTGTCGACATGAAGTATTCTATCATTCACTTTATCAGTGACACAAGGAGTTCAGAAGAAGTGACCGTTGAGGGAAATATTGGGAAGGTAGAATGGGCTCCCTGCTCCCAACCCTTAGTGAGTAAAAGAGCCTGGGTGACCCTTTGGGAAAGGAAGGATGAGGGGACGACCAGAGACCCTCGATTTCGCAGAGCGGGTGGCTGGTGAAGGCGCAAGGAGCAGAGCGAGAGGACATGGACAGACGCAGGTTTGGGAGAGAAAACAAGGAGGGCGGTCTTCAGTGGGAAGGCTTCCCGAGATAGTTTGTATCGTCTGGTGAGTGGAAGAAGATGGTCCAATGAAGCACAGGGGGAAATAATAGCTTAATGTGGCTTCAGATTTGGCCTAATGTATGAGTAAAGAATCTACAGTCAAGAGCAAGAATCTTATGTGGTCAAGTAGAAATGTACTCTTTCTGCGTGTTTCACATACTACTGGGTGGAAAATATATCTGCAGATTGTTTTGATGTAGGTGAACAAAGCATATTGTTTACTAGATTGGGAAAATGTTTTTCACTAAATAAAAATATTTACCTTTCATCTTGATAAAATTTTTAAAATCAACCTGAAATCACATTTTACTTTGACCTTTAAAACTGATTTCTCTCCCATTAAGTATCCAGCTGTTATTTATTTATTTACTTTTAAAGACTTTATTTACTTTTATAGACAACAGAAGGGAGGGAGAAAGAGAGGGAGAGAAACATCAATGTGTAGTTGCCTCTCGCTCGCCCCCTACTGGGGACCTGGCCCACAACCCAGGCATGTGCCCTGACTGGGAATCCAACCGGCGGCCTTTTTGGGTCATAGCCCTGCACTCAATCCACTGAGCTACACCAGCCAGGGCTCCAGCTGTTATTTCATTGCAGTTATAAAAAGCTAAAAAACATTTTCTGACGTAACTAACACTTTCATTCTATTTCGAATCAGCATGGGCATCGGGCACGACAATGACCACCCGCCGTGTGCAGACGGTCTTCACATCATGTCTGGTGAATGGATCAAAGGACAAAATCTCGGTGATGTTTCCTGGTCCCAATGTAGCAAGGAAGACTTGGAGAGATTTCTAAGGTACTGAGGTCACTTCCCGTTGCTGTGTCGTGAGTGTTTCTGTGCCCCTGCTTCCTCTGCCAACTGGTGTGGGTGCATGGCTGAGCGGAAGGACACCAGGTGGGGAATCAAGGCTCTGGGATCCATTTCGGGCTTTTCTACAGACTCATGGTTGTGAACTGGGCCGTCATAACCCATCTGCTTCTGAGTTTCTACATTTTCACATTTAAAACTTGGGCAAGATGATTTGTAAGGTTGAAAAATGTCAAGGGTTTAAAACATCCATCACAGTCTCTTAACTGCCTCTTTAGAATTTCGCAGCGGGACCATTCTCATTGCTCATCACTCTGCACGTCTTTTGTCATAACGAGGAACCTCTTTGACAAAAGCTCCACCTTTTCATTGTGACACTTCTAAGTTCTGCTTCTTTTTTCATTACTGTATAGTTTTCATCACTACAAATAGTCCTCCATTCTCTTCCTTTCCACCTTCAACAGCAATAACCCGTAGCTTCTGCCTGGTTGGAAAAAAGCGGTGCAAAACGTTATTGTTTTACTTTACATTTTAAAGTCCTTGTTCTTTAGTTATTCCTTTGGCCGTAGAAGGAGCAGCTGGTGTGAGGAGTGAGCGAGTGAGAGAGAGTTGCTCGAAGTACCCAAAAGTCTGAGTAAGAGATGGACGCCTGCCGAGCTAGCTCCTTTCACGGCACAGCTACACGGCACTGCTGCCAGTCCCTGAGCTGCCCGTGTCTTCCCAGCACACACACACACACACACACACACACACTTTCTATTTCAGAAATGAACTGGTAGTCACACTTAGAATGAATTGGGAACTGTATTTCTTCTCTTTAAGTTTCTATGATTGCTTCAAAGGACTTTGGATTTGCTGAAGATAGTGTTCTCGCGGGTACTGTTACCCTAATTAAAATTCGTTATAGGGAAAAGAATATGTGACCTCATGACGTGCCTTCCTGACAAAGCAGTTGCTCCCTTGCATGTTTTCCTCTTGCTGATTCCCCGCTCTCGTGTGGAAGCTCCACTAGGGCGTTCATTTTTACACACCATTTAAGTTGGAAAGCCCATTTTTCTGCTAAGTGAATATGAAAATGTACTAAAATAAAACATTTATTGTGTTACCTTAGCTCTTTCTGAAAGACGTACAATCTACTTTCTGCCGGCTCTCTGTCAGGACGGTGTGGCCAGCAGCTCCCATGTCCTGTGAGCGCACTGCTCCCGGGGGCAGCAGCCCTCAGTGGGCCCCACGCGGTGCTGAGGCACGTGTGTGATCTGGCTCGGCTGCCTTCACATGAATCAGAACTGGGATAAAATTAAATGTCACCTCATACATGGAAATTGTGCTACAATGTCAAGTGCATATTCTTACGGTGAATACACACTAGAGAATGCTTTCCATATATTCTTTAAATCCCTGGATGTAGTTGATTTTTTTACCTTCACATATTTAATTTCTGAGTCTGAGTTTTTTCATCTTGTAAGTGGGTAAAATAGTAAGCCACCTCACAGTGTCATGTAGATTAGCCGAGGTAATCCAGATGAAAGACCTTTTTAAACCAAAAAGTTCTGTTACCCTGAAGATTATTATTACTATTAGGATTACCTGAAAGAATTACAAATAAATGATTCTTATATATGGAATAATTCCTATAGCATTAAATAAAAATGCTTATAAAGTAAACATATTTTTCATATTATGAAATATTTCCTGTTGCATGCTAGTGGTAGCTTTTTACACTAAATTCAAGATTTTGCACATATCTGCATATTGCCAGGTCAAAGGCCAGTACCTGCTTGCTACAGACAAATCCCCAGAGTGTCAACTCCGTCATGGTCCCCTCCAAGTTGCCAGGGATGACATACACCGCTGACGAGCAATGTCAGATTCTCTTTGGGCCACTGGCTTCCTTTTGTCAAGAGATGCAGGTAAGGTCGTGTCCAGGTGGGATTTGTGAAGTGCATGTTCACGTTCATTGTTTAGAAGTATTAATCAGAGGAGAGGAAGAGGACTTTATTTTAAAGTTTGCAGCTCACAATCACCCCAGTCTTAGAAAGAAGGATTTTCTAAGAAAAGTTTTTGCATTTCCCCCCTAGCTCTTGGAGGTGATATATATATAAATTGTGGGCATTTAATTAATAAGGAATGACCCAAGAATTTCTACTTTGAGGTGGCACCGAAGTCAGGGAAATATTTGCATTATGCCATTCCAGTGCTTCTATTTTAAATCTCTTACTTCCTTACATGGTAGGTAACTGGATAAAAATGTAATACATCAGCCCTGGCTGGTGTAGCTCAGTGGATTGAGCACGGGTCTGCAAACTGAAGGGTCACTGGTTTGATTCCCAGTCAGGGCACATGCCTGGGTTGCGGGCCAGATCCCCAGTGAGGGCCATGTGAGAGGCAACCACACATTGCTGTTTCTCTCTCTCCTTCCTTTCCCTTTTCTCTCTAAAAATAGAAATCTTTTTTTAAAAAATGTAATACATCAATCTGTGAACATGGAATTGTGAAGAAAGAGTTGTCTTTTAACCCTGAGAATAAAAAGTTAAAAGTATATTCTGTAGGAGTAAAAATTAGAGCATATGTAGTTAAATAGCTCAACCCAAGTAAATATATGATGGTCTGTATCTGAGCACTCGAAGTCACTGATTGCTCAGAGAGGCCCTTTGTACCAGCCTAGAAATCCGAAGTCTGGAGGATCGAGCAAAATGCCTTTCTTAGGCGTGTAAAAGTTTTAGCTCTATTTGCCCTTCCTCCTTCCTTTCTCTCTTCCTGCTGCCAGTCCCTGAGCTGCCCGTGTCTTCCCAGCACACACTCACACACACACTTTCTATTTCAGAAATGAACTGGTAGTCACACTTAGAGTGAATTGGGAACTGTATTTCTTCTCTCTAAGTTTCTATGATTGCTTCAAAGGACTTTGGATTTGCTGAAGATAGTGTTCTCGCGGGTACTGTTACCCTAATTAAAATTCGTTATAGGGAAAAGAATATGTGACCTCATGACGTGCATCCTAACAAAGCAGTTGCTCCCTTGTATGTCCTCCTCTCGCTGATTCCCCGCACTCGTGTGAAAGCTCCACTAGGGCAGAGGACGCTTCCTCAGCCCCTGGCCCCACGGCTGGCCCAGGGTGGGCCCTCAGTGAACATTGAAGTGCCACATGTGAAAGCACATGCAGGATGTAATGCCCATCTGGCAAGAGTGGCGCTCAAGAAAAACTGGTGCAGGTGAGCGACTGCAACCTGACACCTGAGGGTCCCCATGTGGCAGAGTCCGGGACCCGTGGAGCAGTGTCCAGGTGGGCTCTGGGTGATCCGTCTCTGAGACCTCTCTGCTCCCTTCTACCAGTCTGCTTGTTCACCCTGCTCTCACCTCTGAGCCTTTAGGTAATCAGAAAGTGGATGCCATGTTCTTTCATAAATCTTCATGGTAAAAAAACGTCTTGAGGTGCACAGGGTTGGTGTTGTGGGTAGACATGTCCAATGCCGACATTCTCATTGTTTTGGACAAGTGGCCTGTGGTTCCCACCAACTGTGCAGTAGACCGCTTCAGTTCATGCAGTGTACGGACTTGCTAGGGCTCATAAACAGAAAATACTCACATTCATAACGTACCCCAAGGGCTAGAAAAACTCAGCAAATGACCAACAACAAAAATAATTTTGATGAATTTTAGATTTTTTTGTAAACATTTGAAAGTTTTTAGAAATTATTTTTTTATTTATTTTATTTTAATTTTTTTGTTGATTATGCTATTACAGTTGTCCCATTTTCTCCACTTTCTTCCCCTCCAGCCCTTATTCCCCTTTTCCCCACCTTTTAGTTTTGTCCATAGGTCATACACATAAGTTCTTTTGCTTCTGCATTTCCTATACTATTCTTAACCTTCCCCTGTCTGTTTTCTACCTCTCATTTATGCTACTTATTCTGTGCCCCTTTCCCCCCTCTCCCCCAACCACTCCCCTGTTGATATTCCTCCATACCTTATATAAATCCCTTCAACATTTCATACAGTAAAGGCTGGGTGATGATGAACTTCTTGAACTTGACCTTATCTGAGAAGCACTTTATCTGCCCTTCCATTCTAAATGATAGCTTTGCTGGATAGAGTATTCTTGGATGTAGGTCCTTGCCTTTCATGACTTGGAATACTTCTCCCCAGCCCCTTCTTGCCTGCAAGGTCTCTTTTGAGAAATCAGCTGACAGTCTAATGGGAATTCCTTTGTAGGTAACTGTCCCCTTTTCTCTTGCTGCTTCTAGGATTCTCTCCTTATTTTTAATCTTGGGTAATGTAATTATGATATGTCTTGGTGTGTTCCTCTTTGGGTCCAACTTCCTTGGGACTCTCGGAGCTTCCTGGACTTCCTGAAAGTCTATTTCCTTCACCAGCTTGGGGAAGTTCTCCTTCATTATTTGTTCAAATAAGTTTTCAATCTCTTGGTCTTCCTCTTCTCCTTCTGGCAGTCCTATGATCCGTATGTTGGGCCGTTTATAGATGTCCTGGAGGTTTCTGAGCCCCTCCTCCATTTTTTGAATTCTTGTTTCTTCATTCTTTTCTGGTTGGATGTTTTTTTCTTTCTGCTGGTCCACTCTGTTGATTTGAGTCCCAGTTTCCTTCTTATCCCTATTGGTTCCCTGCAGATCTCTCCTCATTTGTTCAATTAATTGCCTCATTTGTTCAAGTAATTGCGATAATTTTTCATCGAATTCTGTGGCCAACCTGATTACCAGTGTTTTAAACTGTGCATCTGATAGGTTGGCTATCTCTTGGTCAGTTAGTTCTGGAGCTTTGATCTGTTCTTTCATTTGGGCCAATTTTCCCCCTGGTGCGCCTGTTACTTTAAGGGGCGGAGCCTTAGATGTTCACCAGGGCGGGTCAACTGGTGACACTGTCTGTGGGGGCGGGGTAACCCTCGTCCTTGTGCTGTGATGTACCTGTGGGGGCGGGACCTGAGAGCACAATGGCGCCTGCTCCGCTCTCCGCACCCACACCGCTTCCCACAAGCAATTTGAGCCCCTCTGCGCTGGCTCCGGGGTCGCTCCGGGGTCAGTGGACGGGCCGCACAGTTCCAAGCCCTCGTGGGTCTCCCCAACGAACTCTCCTGTGAGGCCGGGAGTTCCTCCCGCTGTCTCACCTCCCACAGGTGTTTTCAATCGGTGGTTTGAGGTTTTATTTCCCCGCTTTGATGGGTTGCGCCCTGCTTTTTCTCCCGGTTTGTCTGCACTCAAATTAGGACCTGCCCGGTCCACCAGTCTCGGCCCCGCTGGTTCCAGGTGGGCTGGGCGCTGGCCGTGTTTTGGTCAGGCACCCCCGTCTCCGCGTGCTGCAGCGTTGCCAGTCCCACTCCACAAACCGCTGTCTTGCTGTGCGCTCACCGCCCGGCTCTCTGCGGAGTGGCCGCGTGCTCTCTCTCCGCCCGGCTCCGCCCCGCTTACCAGACTGGTTGTAAGTGTCTTCTTTAACTCGTTGGTTGTCAGACTTCCTTTCAGTTTGATTTTCTGTCAGATCTGGCTGTTTTTGTTTAATTAAATTGCTGTTTTTTCCTCGTTTGGTTGTGTGCGGAGGCACCTACGCCGCCATCTTGCTGGAAGTGTTCTAGAAATTATTTTTAATGATACTCTTGGGTTAGTAAAACTTTACTAGTACCATTCTACAATATTTTGAATTCTATGCCACAGTGAATAAATCATTTATATTTATATCTATGGTCTATTTTGATTCTTACAGTAATTATAGGCCATAGTTATTCAGTTCTGTTTTGCAGACCGACCAGCTGAGGCCTGTAGCAGGTAAATAGCACATGAAGTGCTTTTCCCTGTTAGGGGGATGTTCGATGCAAGTCCGAACAGCAGCGGACGTTGTGAGCACCATGTCTACCGCCACTCATGGCGCTTAAACTCTTTTCCGTGTTGTCTTTTGATGGAAAATCCTTACATCGTTTCCTGTGTTTACACTGAATTTATTTTGTCTGCGATAGCATCTACACCATCAGGA
>PVJI01019053.1:0-31922 GCA_004026765.1 Micronycteris hirsuta
AGAACCAGAGGCCTGCAACCAAGACTACTCTACCCAGCAAGGCTCTCAATCAAGATAGATGGCCAAATAAGGAGCTTCCCAGACAAAAGAAGTCTAAAAGAATACACCTGCACCAAACCAGCTCTGCAAGAGATGGTAAAGGGACTGATTTAAGGAAAGGAAAGGAAAGAGAGAGGGGGGAACACAGGTACAAAAAAAAGAAAAAAAACCTGGCAATGAATAAGTACCTATCAATAATAACCTTAAACGTAAATGGATAAAATTCTCCAATCAAAAGACATAGAAGAGCAGAATGGATAAGAAAGCACGATCCACACATATGCTGCCCACAAGAGACCCACCTCAGGACAAAAGACATACAAAGACTGAAAGTGAAGGGCTAGAAACAAGTTTTCCAAGCAAACAGACAAGAAAAAAGAGCTGGGATAGCGATACTCATATCAGACAAAATAGAGTTCAAAAAAAAGGCCACAAAGAGAGGCTCAGAAGGACATTTCATAATACTCAAGGGAAGAATCCACCAAGAAGACATAAACATTCTAAATATACACGCACCCAACACAAGATTACCCAAATACATAAAGAAAATCCTGGAGAACTTCAAGAAAGATATTGATAGCAACACAATTATAGTAGGGGACTTCAACACGCTACTGTCAAAAATGGACAGATTCTCCAAATAAAATATCAGCAAAAATACTGTGGCATTGAACAATGCCCTAGAAGAAATGTACTTAACTGATATATATATGGAGCCTTTCATCCCACAGAAGCTAAATACACATTCTTTTCAAATGCAGATGGAACATTTTCAAAAATAGACCATATGATAGGACACCAAACAAGCCTCAACAAATTCAAGAAAATTGAAATCATGTCAAGCGTTTTCTCTGACCACAAGGGGCTGAAAGTAGAAACCAACCTAAAGGAAAAAAACCCCAAACACTAAAAATCATGGACATTGAATAGCATACTATTAAACAATGAATGGGTCAAGGACGAGATTAGGGAAAAATCAAAAAGTTCCTTAAAAAAATGAAAATGAATGTACAACAACCCAAAACTTATGGGACACAGCAAAGGCAGTCCTGAGAGGGAAGTTTATAGCAATACAGGCCTACCTAAAAAAGATAGAAACATTTCAAACAAACAACCTAACCATACGCCTACAAGAAAAGAAATAACCAAGATCAGAGCAGAATTCAATGACATAGAGACTAAAAGCACAATTCTAAGGATCAATGAATCCAGGAGCTGGTTTTCTGAAAAGATAAACAAAATTGACAAGCCTTTAAGCAGGCTCATCAAGAAAAAATGAGAGAGGACCCAAATAAACTCAATCAGAAATGAAAGAGGAGATATTACAACTGATGCCACAGAAATACAAAGGATTGTAAGACACTACTATGAAGAACTGTATGCAAAGAAATATGAATACCTAGGGGAAATGGACAAATTTTTAGAAAAATATAATCTTCGAAAACTCAATAAAGAAGAAGCAGAAAGCCTGAACCGACGAACAGCAGCAGATGAAATTGAAGCAGTAATCAAAAAACTCCCGATACACAAAAGTCCTGGAGCAGATAGTTTCACAGGGGAATTCTACAAAGCATTTAAGGAAGAACTAACTCCTATCCTTCAAACATTATTCCAAAAAATCCAAAATGAGGGGAGACTCCCAAACTCTTTTTGTGCAGCCAGCATCATCCTAATCCCAAAACCAGATAAAGACATAACAAAGAAAGAAAACTTCAGGCCAATATCGCTGATGAACATTGATGCTAAAGTCCTCAAAAAATATTAGCAAACTGCATCCAGCAACACATGAAAAAGATCATACACCATGACCAAGTGGGATTCATCCTAGGGATGCAAGGATGGTACAATATAAACAATAAATGTAATACATCACATAAACAAAAGCAAAGACAAAAATCACATGATCAGCCCAGCTGGTGTAGCTCAGTGGATTGAGCGCGGGCTGGGAATCAGAGGGTTCCAGTTCGATTCCCAGTTGGGGCACATGCCTGGGTTGTGGGCCAGGTCCCCAGTGAGGGCCATGTGAGAGGCAACCATACATTGCTCTTTCTCACTCCCTTCTCCTTTCTCTGAAAATAAATAAATAAAATCTTTTTTAAAAAATCACATGATCATATCAATAGATGCAGAAAAAACATTCGAGAAGGTATAGCACCCATTTGTGATAAAAACGTTTAGCAAAGTGAGAACAGAGGGAGCACTCCTCAACATAATAAAGGCCACATACGAGAAACCTACGGCCAACATTATACTCAATGGAAAAAAACTAAAATCTTTCCCACTAAGATTAGGAACAAGACAAGTTTGTCCACTATCACCACTTCTATTCAACATAGTACTGGAAGTTTTAGCCACAGAAGTCAGACAAGAAAAGGAAATAAAAGGCATCCAAATTAGAAACGAGGAAACAAAACTGTCATTGTTTGCAGATGACATGATAGTGTACTTAGAAAATCCTATAGACTCTGCCAAAAAACTACTCAATCTAATAATTGAATTTTGCAAAACAGCAGGATATAAAGTCAATATACAGAAATCAAAGGAATTTTTATATACCAACAGTGAAACAGCAGAAACACAAATAAGGAAAAAAATCCCATTTGACATAGCAACAACAACAAAAAAATACCTTGGAATAAATCTCACCAAGGAGGTAAAAGACCTGTACTCAGAAAACTACACAACACTTTAGAAAGAAATCATGGAAGACACAAACAAATAGTAACATATTTCATGCTCATGGATTGGAAGAATCAACATCATCAAACTGTCCATACTACCCAAAGCAAGTTATAGATTCAATGCAATCCCTATCAAAGTACCAATGGCATATTTCACAGATATAGAACAAACACTTCAGAAATTTATATGGAACCATGAACAACCCCAAATATCAGCTGCAATTCTGAGAAAGAAGAGCAAAGCAGGAAGGATCACAATTCCTGATATCAAACTATATTACAAGGCCACTGTAATCAAAACAGCTTGGTACTGGCATAAAAACAGACAGACCAATGGAACAGAATAGAGAGCCCAGAAATAAACCCAACTCTGCACTGGCTATTAATCTTCGACAAAGGGGGCAGAAGCATAAAATGGAATAAAAATAGCCTCTTCGACAAATGATGTTGGGAAATATGGACAGCTACATGCAAAAAAGTGAAACTCGAGCACCAACTTACACCATACACAAAAATAAATTCAAGGTGGATAAAAGACTTAAATGTAAGTCATGACACCATAAAAGTTCTAGAGGAAAACATCGGTAGGAAAATCTCAGACATTCCACGCAGCAACATCTTCAATGATATGTCCCGTAGAGCAAGGAACATAAAGGAAAAAATAAACAAATGGGACCTTATCAAAATAAAGAGCTTCTGTGGGGCTAAAGAAAATAGTATTAAAATAAAAAGAGAACCAACAGTATGGGAGAACATATTTCCTAATAATGCCTCGGAGAAGGCTTAGATCTCCAAAATATATAAAGAACTCATACGACTCCACTCCAGGAAGACAAAAAACCCAATTAAAAAATGGGCAAAAGACATGAACACACACTTTTGAAAAAGGACATACAGAGGGCCCAGAGACATATGAAAAGATGCTCAACATCATTACCCATCAGAGAGATGCAGTTAAAACCACATTGAGATATTACCTCACACCAGTCAGAATGGCCATCATAAACAAAGCAACAGATAACTGTTGGAGGGGATGTGGAGAAAAGGGAACCCTACTGCACAGTTGGTGGGAATGCAGACTGGTGCAGCCACTGTGGAAAACAGTATGGAACTTCCTCAGAAAAATGAAAATGGAACTGCCTTTCGACCCAGAAATTCCACTACTGGGATTATACCCTAAGAGCCCTGAAACACCAATTCAAAAGGACCTATGCACTTTAATGTTCATAGCAGCATAGTTCACAATAGCCAAGTGCTGGAAATAACCTCAGTGCCCATCTACAAATGAGTGGATCAAGAAACTATGGTACATTTACACAATGGAATTCTACGCAGCAGAGAGGAAGAAGGAACTTAAACCCTTTGCAACAGCATGGATGGAACTGGAGAGCATTATGCTAAGTGAAGTAAGCCAGGCAGTGAGGGACAAATACCATATGATCTCACCTTTATCTGGAACATAATCAACAAAAGCATAAAGCAAGCAAAACATAACCAGAGACATTGAAATTAAGAACAATCTAACAATCGCCGGCAGGGGGGAGGGGACAATGAGGGGAAGGGTTTTCAGGAACTACTATAGAGGACACATGGACAAAACCAAGGGGGAGGAGGGAGGCAGGGAAGGGAGGTGGGGTTGGAGGGGGTGGGGTGAAGGGAGATGATGCAGATAACTGTAACTGAACAATAATAAAGTAATTATTAAAATAAAAAAATAAGAAATAAAAAGAGGAGAAAACTAGAAATACTAAATGAAAGGAAGGAAGAAAGAATTTTAAAAAAATAAAGAAGGACAGATAGGAAGGAGGGTGGGGAAAACAAACAAACAAACAAACAAACAATAAAACTGCTGGCTGGCTTTTTTAAATTTTAATTTTTATTTATTCTTAAACTATATTTTATTGATTATGCTGTTAGAGTTGTCCCACTTTCCCCCCTTCTTGCCCCCCAACCCCTTACCCCCACTTTCTCCACCCTTTAGTTGTGTCCATAGGTCATACACATAAGTCCTTCTGCTCCTGTACTTCCTATACTATTATTAACCTCCCCTTGTCTGTTGTCTACCTCCCATTTATGCTACTTGTTCTGTGCCCCGTTCCCACCATCTCCCCTTACCACTCCCCTGTTGATATTCCTCCATACCTTATATAACTCCCTTTAACATTTCATACAACAAAGCCTGGGTGGTGATGAACTTCTTGAACTTGACCTTATCTGAGAAGCACTTTATCTGCCCTTCCATTCTAAATGAAAACTTTGCTGGATAAAGTATTCTTGGATGCAGGTCCTTGCCCTTCATGACTTGGAATACTTCTCTCCAGCCCCTTCTTGCCTGTAAGGTCTCTTTTGAGAAATCAGCTGACAGTCTTATGGGAATTCCTTTGTAGGTAACCATCTCTTTTTCTCTTGCTGCTTCTAGGATCTTTTCCTTATTTTTGATCTTGGGTAATGTAATTATGATGTGTCTTGGTGTGTTCCTCTTTGGGTCCAACTTCTTTGGGACTCTTTGAGCTTCCTGGACTTCCCGGAAGTCTATTTCCTTCACCAGCTTCGGGAAATTCTCCATCATTATGTGTTCAATTAAGTTTTCAGTCCCTTGAATTTCTTCTTCTCCTTCTGGCAGCCCTATGATCCGTATGTTGGGCCATTTACAGATGTCCTGGAGGTTTCTGAGCCCCTCCTCCGTTTTTTGAATTCTTGTTTCTTCATTGTTTTCTGGTTGGATGTTTTTTTCTTTCTGCTGGTCCACTCTGTTGATTTGAGACCCAGTTTCCTTCTTATCCCTATTGGTTCCCTGCAGATCTCTCCTCATTTGTTCAAGAAATTTCGATAATTTTTCGTTGAATTCTGTGAGCATCTTGATTAGTAGGGTTTTGAACTGTGCATGTGATAGGTTGTCTGTCTCTTGGTCAGTTAGCTCTGGAGCTTTGATCTGTTACTTTCTTTGGGCCATTTTTTTTTCCCTTGGTGAGCCTGTTACTGTAAGGGGGGCGGAGCCTTGGGGTTCGCCTGGGCAGGGAAACTCCCGGTAGTTGTGCTGTGACGTAGCCTGTGGGGGCGGGACCTGAGAGCACAATGGCGCCTGCTCTACTCTCCGCACCCACACCGCCTCCTGCAAGCAATTCGAGTCCCTCTGCGCTGGCTCCGGGGGTCGCTCCGGGTCGGTGGACAGGCTGCACAGCTCCAATCCCCCGTGGGTCTCCCCAGCGAACTCTCCTATGAGGTCAGGAGTTCCTCCCGCCATCGACTCCACCCCGCAGGTGCTCTCAGTCTGCGTGGATGGGTTGCACACTGCTTTCTCTCTTGGTCTGTCTGCCCTCGAATGCAGACCTGCCTGGTCCATCAGTCTCAGCCCCACTGGGTCCGGATGAGCCGGGCGCTGGCTGAGCTTTGGTCAGGCACCCCCATCTCTCGGTGTGCTGCAGCCGCGCGGGGACCGCCGCTCCAACCGCGGACCTGCCGTCTGCTCACCAGCTTGCCGCGGAGTCCTGGAGTGCTCTCCCTCCACCCTGCTCCTCCCGGCTCACCAGACTGGATGAATGTATCTTCCTTAATTCCTTGGTTGTCGGACTTCCTCTCAATTCGATTTTCTGTAAAATCCGGCTGTTTTTGGTTGTGCGAGGCAGCACGGCGCATTCACCTATGCCACCATCTTAGGAAGTCTGCTGGCTGGCTTTAAAAGTGTCCAGTCGGGTCTGCTCCCCTGGTCCTCCTGTCTGGATCAGGCATCTGATCGTTCAATGTACCCTGTAATCTTGGTCACCAATCTTCATATATGCTGGAATACTGTTGGGTGTTGACTCTGTTCCTCAGAAAATCAGCTGGGTGTTTCACTAAGGGGGAGGAGGAAGTGGACTCTGCTTCCCCCTATCTTGTCGCCATTTTTTTTCTCTCATTTGGGCCATTTTTTTTTCTTCATGGGCCTGTTACTTTAAGGGGCGGAGCTTTAGGCGTTCACCAGGGCAGGGTAGCCTACAACGTTGTGTTGGAATGCTGTCTGTGGGGGCGGGGTAACACATGTCATTGTGTTGTGATGCTGTCTGTGGGGGCTTGCTCAGCTCTTTGCACCTCCCCAGCTACCCACAAGCAAGTTGATCCCCTCTTTGCTGGCTCCGGGGTGAGTGCGCAAGCCTGCACAGTTACAGGTCCCCGTGGGCCTCCCCAACGAACTCTCCTTTGAGCCTGGGAGTTCCTCCTGCTGCCGCCTCAACCCCCACAGGTGTTTTCAATCAGTGATTTGAGGCTTTATTTCCCTGTGTTGGTGGGCCAAGCAGTCTGTTCTGCCCCCCAGCTTTTCCTCCCGGTTTATCCGCCTGCTAATGAGGGACCGCCCAGTCCACCAGTCTCAGCCCCGGCTTCGCAGAGTGTGCCTGCTGCACTTTGGCCAGGCAAGCCCACCATGGCCCTCTCCAGGTGGCTGGAGTGCCGCCGGCACCGCTCCACAAACTGAGTCTCACCAAGCGCTCTCCACCCAGCTCTGTCCCGTCTACTGGTCTGGATGAATGTGTCTTCTTTAACTCCTTGGTTGTTGGACTTCCACTCAGTTCAGTTTTCTGTCAGATCTGGCTGCCCTGGCCCTCTAAATTGCTTTTTTTCCTCTTTTGGTTGTGCAAAGAGGCACAGTGTGTCCACCTACGCCTCCATCTTGGCCGGAAGTCCTCCATCCCCTTCTTGCCTAAAAGATCTCTTTTGAGAAATCAGCTGACAGTCTTATGGGAATTCCTTTGTAGGTAACTGTCTCCTTTTCTCTTGCTGCTTCTAAGATTCTCTCATTTTTAATCTTGGGTAATGTAATTATGATGTGCCTTGGTGTGTTCCTCTTTGGGTCGACTTTCTTTGGGACTCTCTGAGCTTCCTGGACTTCCAGGAAGTCTACTTCCTTTGCCAGATCAGGAAAGTTCTCCTTCATTATTTGTTCAAATAAGTTTTCAATCCCTTGGTCTTCCTCTTCTCCATCTGGCACCCCTACGACTCAGATGTTGGGACGTTTAAAGATGTCCTGGAGGTTCCCAAGCCTCTCCTCAGTTTTTTGAATTCTTGTTTCCTCATTCTTTTCTGGTTGAATGTTCTTTTCTTCCTTCTGGTCCACTCCATTGATTTGAATCCCAGTTTCCTTCCCATCCCTGTTGGTTCCCTGCACATTTCCCCTTGTTTCCTTTAGCGTATTCTTCTTTTGTTCATCTAATTTGTGACCAAATTCAACCAAGTCTGTGAGCATCCTGATTACCAGTGTTTTGAACTGTGCATCTGATAAGTTGGCTATTTCTTTGTGGCTTAGTTGTATTTTTCCTGGAGCTTTGATCTGTTTTTTCATTGGGCCATTTTTTTTTTCTCAGAACACCTCTTACTTTAAGGGGCAGAGCCTTAGGTGTTCACCAGGGCAGGGTAACCCACGTCATTGTGTTGTCATGCTGCCTGTGGGGGCAAGCCCTGAGAGAACAATGGCACTTGCTCTACTCTCTGCACTTCCCCTGCTACCCACAAGCAAGTTGAGTCCTTCTGTGCAGGTTCCTGGGTGGGTGGGCTTGCACAGTTCCAAGTCCCTGTAGGTCTCTCCAATGAAGTCTCCTGTGAGGCTGGGAGTTCCTCCTGCTGCTGCCTCAACCCCCACAGGTGTTTTCAGTTGGTGGTTTGAGGGTTTATTTCCACATGATGATGGGTTGCACAGTCTGCTCTGCTCCTCGCCTTTTTCTCCGGTTTATCTGCGCACAAATGAGGGACAGCCCGGTCCACCAGTCTCAGCCCCGCTGGGTCTGGGTCGGCCAGCCACAGGTTTCACTGAGTGTGCTGTTTGTGTTTTGGCCAGGCATGCCCACCGAGGGCCTCTCTGGGAAGCTGCAGCATTGCTGGTACTGCTCCACAAACCACTGTCTCATCAGGTGCTCTCCGCCCGGCTCCACCCCGTTTACTGGTCTGGATGAACATGTCTTCTTTAACTCCTTTGTTGTCGGACTTCCACTCAATTTGATTTTCTGTCAGTTCTGGCTGGTTTTTTTTTTTTCAATTGTTGTTTTTACTCTTTTGATTGTGCAAGGAGGCACAGTGTGTCTACCTATGCCTCCATCTTGGCCAGAAGTCTCTCAAATGCTTTTTCCGAATCTATTGATATGATTATGTGATTTTTGTCTTTTGTTTTGTTTATGTGTTATATTACATTTGTTGATTTGCAAATATTGTACTATCACTGCATCCCTGGGATGAATCCCTCTTGATCATGGTGTATGATCTTTTTAATATATTGCTGGATGCAGTTTGCCAATATTTTGTTGAGGATTTTAGCATCTCTGTTCATCAGCGATATTGGCCTGAAGTTTTCTTTCTTTGTTGTGTCTTTATCTGGTTTGGGGGCTAGTATGATGCTGTCTTCATTAAGAGAGTTTGGGAGTCTTCCATCTTCTTGGATTTTTTGGGACAGTCTCTGAGGGATAGGGGTTAGCTCTATCTTAAACTCTTTGTAAAATTCTCCTGTGAAACCGTCTGGTCCAGGGCTTTTATATGTTGGAAGTTTTTTAATTTCCTCTTCAATTTTGTTCATTCTTATTGGTCTGTTTAGACTTTCTGCTTCTTCATTCAGTTTTGGAAGTTATATTTTTCTAGAAATTTCTCCATTTCACCTAGGTTTTCAAATTTCTTGGCATATGCTTCTTCATAGTGATTTCTTACAATCCTTTGTATTTCTGTGGTATCAGTTGTAATCTCTCCTCTTTCATTTCTGATTGTGTTTATATGGGTCCTTTCTCTTTTTTTCCTGATAAGTCTGCTTAAAGCCTTGTTGATTTTGTTTATCTTTTCAAAGAACCAGCTCCTGGATTTATTGATCCTTAGATTTGTGCTTTTAGTTTCTATATCACTCAACTCTGCTCTTATGTTGGTTATTTCCTTCCTTCTACTTGGTCTGGGCTATCTTTGCTGTTGTTCCTCCAGATCTTGCAGGTGTAGGTTAGGTTGTTTATTTGAAATGTTTCTATCTCTTTTAGGTAGTCCTGTATTACTATGAACATCCCTCTCAGGACTGCCTTCTCTGTGTCCCATCAGTTTTGGACTGTTGTGAGTTCATTTTCATTTGTTTCCAGAGACTTTTTGATTTCTTCCTTGATCTCATTCTTGACCTATCCATTGTTAAATAGCATGCTATTCAATCTCCATGAGTTTCACTATTTTTGAGTTTTTCCCAGAGGTTGGTTTTTCATTTCAGTCCCTTGTGGTTGGAGAAAATGCTTGATATGATTTCAATTTTCTTGCATTTGTTGAGGCTTGTTTTGTGTCCTATCATGTGGTCTATCTTTGAAAATGTTCTATGTGCATTTGAAAAGAATGTGTATTTTGCTTCTTTAGGATGAAAGGCTCCACATATATCCATTAAGTCCATGTAATCTAGGACATTATTCGATGCCTCAATATCTTTATTGATATTTTCTTTGGAAGATGTATCCATTTTTGACAGTGGGGTGTTAAAATCCCCTAGTATAATAGTGTTGATGTCTATATCTTTCTTGAAGTCTTCCAAGATTTTCCTTATGTATTTGGGTGCTCCTATGTTGGGTACATATATGTTTATAATGTTTATGTCTTCTTGATGGATTCTTCCTTTGAGTATTATGAAGTATCCTTCTGGGTCTCTTTTTATGGACCTTGTTTTGAAGTCTATTTTGTCTGCTATGAGTATTGCTCCCTCAGCTTTTCTTTCCTGCCATTTGCTTGGAATATTTTTTTCCACTCTTCACTTTCAGTCTGTGTAGGTCTTTAGTTCTGAGGTGAGTCTCTTTTAGGCAGCATATGTGTTGGTCATGTTTTCTTATCCATCCACCTATTCTATGTCTTTTTTTTATTACTTTATTGTTCTTCAGTTACAGTTGTCTACATTTTCTCCCTTCCCCTCCCCACCCTATTCTATGTCTTTTGATTGGAGCATGTAATCCGTTAACATTTAAGGTTATTATTGATAGGTATTTGCTCATTTCCCCCCCTTTGTACCTGTGTTACTCTCTCTTTCACTCCTTTCCTTTCTCTTCTTATAGTAGTCCCTTTAGAAATCTTATAGGGTTGGTTTGGTGGAGATGTATTGTTTCAGCCTTCTTTTGTCTGGGAAAATCCTTATTTAGCTTTACATCTTAATTTAGAGCCTTGCAGGGTAGAGTAATCTTGGTTGCAGGCCTTTGTTTTTCATTACTTGGTATATTCCTTGCCTTTGTCTTCTGGGTTGGAGTGTTTCTGTTGAGAAATCAGCTGCTACCCTTATCAGAGCCCCTTTGTAAGTTGCTTCTTGTTTCTCCCTTGCTGCTTTTAGGATTCTCTCTTTGTCTTTAATACTTGGCATTTTAATTATGGTATGTCTTGGAGTTGGCCTCTGTGGGTTCCTCTTGATTGGGAGTCTCTGTGCTTCCTGAACTTGCATGGCTTTTTCCCTCTCCAGGTACAGAAAATTTTCTATCATTACTTTTTCAAACAGGTTTTCTATCCCTTTGTCCTCTTCTTCTCCTTCTGTAATCCCTATTATACAGATATTATTATATTTCATGTTGTCCTGCATTTCCCTTAATACCTCTGCATTCTTTCTGAGTCTCTTTTCCTGTTCTTGCTCTTTTGGGATGTTTTTTTTCTACCCTGTCCTCCAGCTTGCTGATCTGATATTCTGCCTCATCGAGCCTGCTTTTGATTCCTTCTATTGTGTTCTTCAGTTCAGATATTCCTCATTTCCTCTTGGCCCTTTTGGATAGTTTCTATTTCCTTTTTCATGTTGACATAGTTTGCAGTGAGTTCATTATAGTTTCCCTGTAGTTTCTGGTAATTTTCTGTGAGTTCATCGAGTTTCTTGAGCTTCTTGAGTTTCCAGAGAACCAAGGCTTTGAACTCAATATCTGATAGTTGACTTGCCTCTGTTTCATTTATCATTCTTTCTGGGGCTTCCTCCTTTCCTTTCATTTGGGGATTGTTTTTTTGTCTTCCCATTGTTTGTGAGATTCTTCTTGCTATCCTCTGTTTTTAAATTGATCTGTCAAGTTCTCTGGAGTAGAGAAGTTAATTTTTTGTCACTGTCTCTGCTTTTAGGGCTCATCCTTTTCTGGGTCTAGCTCTGTTCTCTTCACAACTCCAGGTTTTAATGTCTCACCTGTGGATAAAGAAGAGAAGGGAAGGAAGAAGAAGGAAAGAAGATAATAAATAAATAATAAATAAAAAATAGAAAATAAAAATAAAAAAATAAAAAGAGGAAAAGACTAGGAAAACTAAATGAAAGAAAGGTAGAAGGAATTAAAAAATAATGAAGGACAGATAGGAAGGAGGGTGGGGAAAACAAACAAACCGAAAAACAAACAAACAAAAAAAACTTCTGCTGGCTGGCTTTAAAAGTGTCCGACCGTGCCTGGTCCCCTGGTCCTTCTGTCTGTGTCAGGCATCTGATCGTTTAATTTCCCCTGTAGTCTTGGTCACCAATCTTCATATATGCTGGAATACTGTTGGGTGTTTGCTCTGTTTCTCAGAAAATCAGCTATGTGTTTCATTTGTGGGAAGGAGGAAGTGGACTCTGCTCCCCCCTATCTTGTAGCCATTTTTTTCTCTCTCATTTGGGCCTTTCCGACCCCCCCCCCCACCCCGTGCGCCTGTTACTTTAAGGGGAAGAGCTTTAGGTGTTCACCAGGGCAGGGTAAACCAGGTCGTGTGGTGACGCCGTGTGTGGGGGCAGGGCCTGAGAGAACAATGGCACTTGCTCCTCTCTCCGCACCTCCCCAGCTTCCCACAAGCAAGTTGATCCCCTCTTTGCTGGCTCCGGGGTGAGTGGGCAAGCCTGCACAGTTCCGGGTCCCTGTGGGCCTCCCCAACGAACTCTCCTTTGAGCCTGGGAGTTCTTCCTGCCACAGCCTCAACCCCCACAGGTGTTTTCAATCAGTGATTTGAGGCTTTATTTCTCTGGGTTGGTGGGCCAAGCAGTCTGTTCCACCCCCTAGCTTTTCATCCTGGTTTATCAGCGTGCTAATGAGGGACCGCCCTGTCAAACAGACTCAGCCCGGGTTTTGCAGAGTGTGCCTGCCATGCTTTGGCCAGGCACACCCACCTCGGGCCGCTCCAGGAGGCTGGAGCACCACCAGCACCGCTCCACAAACTGGGTCTCACCGAATGCTCTCCACCCGGCCCTGCCCCACCTACCGGTCTGGATGAACATGTCTTCTTTAACTCCTTGGTTGTTGGACTTCCACTCAGTTCAGTTTTCTGTCAGGGCTTCCCTTGCCCTCTAAATTGCTTTTTTTCCCTCTTTTGGTTGTACGAGGAGGCACAGTGTGTCCACCTACGCCTCCATCTGGGCTGGAAGTCTATAAAAACCTATTTAACATTTTATAGCCTTCACTTTTTCCTCTATTTTGTGATCATATTCAACCAATTCTGTGAGCATCTTGATTACCAGTGTTTTGAGCTCTGCATATGATAGGGTGGCTATCTCTTCATCACTTAGTTGTATTTTTTCTGGAGCTTTGATCTGTTCTTTCATTTGGGCCCCCTTTTTTTTTGTCTCAGTGTGCCTGTTACATACTAAGGGGCAGAGCCTTATGTATTCACCAGGGCAGGGCAACCCAGGTCATTGTGTTGTAGTGCTGTATGTGAGGGAGGGGTCCAAGAGTGAGCAATGCTGCTTTCAGTCTCTTCCTCTGCTACCCACAAGCAACTCGGGCCCTTCTGGTGCTGATTCCCAGGTGGATGGGTTGGTGTACATTCTAGGACCCTGTGGGTCTCTCCAATGAACTGTCCTAAGAGGCTGAGAGTTTCTCCCACCACCTCAACCCCCACAGGTTTTTTAAGTCAGAGGTTTTGAGGCTTTATTTCATTGTGCTGGAACCCTGGGTTGCACCATCTGTCCCACTCCCCAGTTGTTCCTCCCTGCACACAAATGTGGGACTGCCCACTCCACCAGCCACTGCCTTGCCACAAGTCCTCTTCACACAGCTGCCCATCTCCGCCCCTCCTACCAGTCTGGATGAATGTTTCTTCTTTAACTCCTTGGTTGTCAGACTTCCATACAGTTCGATTTTCTGTCAGTTGTTTGTTTTTTCTTTTAAATTTGTTGTTGTCCTTCTTTTGGTTTTTGAGGAGGCACAGTGTGTCTACCTATGCGTCCATCGTGGCCAGAAGTCTGTTTATAGTTTCTATTTCCTTTTGCATGCTGATGTAGTTCTCACTCAGTTCCTTGTAGTTGTCTGTGAGTTCCTTGAGCACCTTTATAACCATTCTTTTGAATTCTATATCTGATAGTTTCCTTACCTCCATTTCATTTAGCTCTTTTAGTGGGGAGGCTTCTATTCCTTTTGATTTCAGGTTCTTTTTTTGTCTCCTTATTTTAGGTGACAGTTTTTGTTTGTTTCTGATGTTTCCCTAGCTAGCTGCCTTTGTAGGGTAAACTTCTATGGTAGGAATTCTGTGGGATTCAGTGGTGTGATATCTATGATCTCTTTGTCTGGATGCTCTAGGTTTGCCCTTTCTTCAGTTTGTGTGGGCTCTCTTGTTGTACTTGGATTTTTACCTTTGGTGGTTACTTCATTGGTGGGTTCTCTCCTCCAGGAGATATACTGATGTTCACAGTTCCCACCTATTCTTGTATGTGATCAGTATCAAGGGGTAGGCAGAATGGATTAAGACATTTAATCCAGGAGACTGTTCTATGGGATTTAAAGTATCAACAAGTAGAGAAGAGATAGGAGATTCTTTGGATAACTATAGTGTTAACTGTGATATTTCACCCAACTAGCCACTTTTTATAAAAGGTGGAAGAGAGATAAAACTCTTGTTAGAGGGGAGGAGGATTGTGAGCTGAATCCAGAAAACAGAGTGCTTGAGCAAGGTTAGATGATGAGATATAGTGAGAGTAAAGGATAGAAAGTAGGCATAGTGTGAGAGAGAATAGAGTTAATCACAACAATAATAATGCTCAGGATTAAAGTGAAGTGGGCTAAGATCAGGGAGGGTTGCTGTGTAGTATGTACAATTGTATGGAACAACAATTATTTATAATAGTACTGGAACAATAATATGACAAGAAATATGATTAGGATAACCAGAATAGAAACTGCCTGATCAAGAGTTGTGTGTTATTGGAACACAGGTGAAGTGAAAGAAGGAAAATTAAAATACAATACAGAGAGAATAAGGAAAACCAGTCAAGCAATGCAATTAAACAGGGAAATAAAATGAGGGAAACTAAATATAAGAGAAATAAAAAAACGAATAAAATAAAAGTAAAAATAATGAAAAGATAATACACATAAACAATAAAATGCCAGCCTATGAGATAGTAAAATGACATTTGTCTCAGTTTCTCAGTTTTGGGGGTTAGCCTTGTGCTCTCCCTTTTTATCTGTCTCTGGACCTTTCATAACTCCAGGTCTTATTGTCTTACTTGGGGGGAAAAAAAGAGAGAGAAAGGAAAGAAAAAATAAGCCTCCTGCTGACTTTAAACCCTTTGAGCCAGTTCTGCTTATCTTCCTGGATGCCACAGGAAGAGGGGGACTGGCCTTAGCTTTTCTCCCTTCCTATATTTTTGCAAGGATGAGGGCCAGGTCTGGGCCACAATATTCACAGTTGCCCAGCCTCCAGCCCAGGTCCTCTGTGTGTTGCTGGGACCCCATTGTCCATCTGCACCAGACCTGCACCTTTCATCCACCAGTTGTGCGGAGGTCCCCATGGTGCACCTCCTCCTTTCTCTTTGCGAGCTCACTGTGCCCAGAGCCCACTGCCAGGCAAGCAGCACCCGTCAGCCTGTGGGTGAGCAGTGAGAATCAGGCTCAAATCAGCCTCAGGGCAAGTGGTGCAGAGAGCAGCCAGAATCAGCCACAGGGTAGGTAGCACCAGTCAGCTTCCAGGCAAGTTGCAGGACTCAGCTGTGGGGCTGCACAAGCAAGCAGCTCAAATCAACCTTAGCCTGAGACAAGCATGGGAGTACAGCTCAAATCACCCTTGGGGTGAGTCAGCCACTGTGAGAGTTCCTTACAAAGTAGCTGGGATACTTTTTTTTTTTTTTTTTGAGTAAAAATCTCTTGTTTAAGCCTGCCACTCTTAACAAGCGCCAAGCTTTTCACACAGCCCAACTTTCTACCAGTCTCCGACATGACCCAACTCTTCTCCCTTCCCCAGGTGCTTCCCAGCTCCCCAATTTCTTTGGTAGTGACCTAGCTGCTGTCCATAGTCCCAATGGGTGAACACCACTTCTGTATGTCTCCCACTTCATCTCTATTCCCCCTGGCAACTTCAAGTATCCAGGTCCCTCCTGGTGTTGGGCTGCCCTCTCTGCTCTGGTAGGGGAGGGAGCTGGTGATCTAACTATCCTCCAAGTATCCTAGGCAGGCACCAAGCTGGGGGCCGCAGCAGCCCTGGTCCCCCCGCAGATCCCAGAGACCTTAGCGTCCCAGTGCAATCTCCACACCATCTGTTCTTCAATGTCCTCTAAAATTTTTGTCCTCCAAACTTCATATAAGCTGGGATTCAGTTGGCTGTTTACTCTGTTCCTCAGAAGATTGGCAAGGTGTTCCAGCTGGGCACAGGGAGAACTGGACTCCATCTATCTCACTGCCATCTTCCGTCTCTTCATTCTCTACTTTCTAAAGCTGACTCAGGCAAGGTAATGGGTTCCTTTGTGGGTCCCCACAGCCCTACCTGCAGGACCTTGCTCTTTGTACCCACTCCCACTCACAGCTTCAAGCAGGGGAACAACCCAGAAGGGGTCAGCCCTAGCTCTCCTGTCTCCCCTTCTCCTTGGGCACCAGGGAGGATGTATAGTCCAGGTATACATATAAATGCTGAGCTTACACCTGTGAATGAAGGAGATGGCACCATCATGACTGCAAGGATGCTCCTGGCAGAGACAATGGGTAGAGGGGTCCTCCTTCCTCCTGGGGAAGTCCTTGGGGATGCTGGTGAATTCCGTGCATGAGCATACATGGGAAACCACTCTGTGACTGTATAGGAAGGCACCTTGGGGCTTCATGTCAGCCCAGCCACCTCATCTGGCTATGTGTAACATCTAGAGAGGCAGAGGGGAAAGCTTGCTCTTGGTGCAGGTGGCAGCAGGGGGAGTTAACTGCCCACATGGATTCCCTGAGACAATACTGTGGACACCTTAGGTCCTGATGTTCTACAAGGCTGTGGGAAGGGCTAAGGACAGGAGATATGTGCCCAGAGGCTTCTCCAGGGCAGGATGCTAGGGGTCACCCTTTTTGGTGCACTGGAGCTATCTCAAGGGGTGGGGTGGCCATGCAGGCCCAGGGCCCAAGTGTTACAGAAACAACCCCTTCCCCACTGGGTCTTTTTATACTATGGTTTTTTGCCTACCACCGTGTTAGGAACTACGGCTCTGTTAGGAACTGTGGCTCTCAAAGCCAGAGTTTGGTAAAAAGGAAAGGAACTGTTTAAGTCAAAGTTATACAGGCTCAGAAAAATGGCAGAATTCTACCATTATATCTCACTCCTTTTAGAAATGAAGATACACTCACAAACACACAGTCCTTCCCTCTCCCCTTTGCCCAGTCAGGTCAGTCTCAGAACATGCCTATCAGAAGTACTGCCCTCCAGAAGGAAAAAAAAAAAAAAAAAACCCACAGAAGTCTGCAACTCACTTCTCCTGGTTCCTCCCAGTAATCCATGCTCAGCTGGGCAGGTCTCCTGTGGTTCCCAGCACCATCAGCTGTGTTGCCCCAATCTCTATTCCTTAATCCAAAACCATGTGGCACCTCCTCTGAGCCCGCCAGGGAGAGTCCTTTCACCCCTTTTCTTCCCCCATGGTCTCGCATTCTCCCTGTCCCACCTGGCATCTGCCTTTTTGTTTAAGTCCCAGCCTGGAACCTCCTCCATAACTCCACTTCTGACTCCTCCCACAATTGACTACACTTGCTAGCACTCCTGTATTCTCTGCCTTTCTTGGCTGCCATAATTAGTTTGGGCAGGCTTGGCCCCATGGTGTGGTGCAAACCATCTTCAAGCTCTCTCACAGGCACTGTAATGGGGGAGCTGCCTCTCCACTATATCACAGGTCAAAGTGGTGCATATCTCCCTGGCTCCAAGCAGGCTGTGAAGCTAACCTGCTGTTATCAATATGCAAAATAACTCTCAATCCCTGTGCTGTTGTTTTCCCCAGCCCCGACACTAGGCTTGGTGTGGAGGGGGTGGGGGTGGACCCTGGGGCCTCTCAGTCTGCACCTCGTTAAGTCTACATTCCATTAAGCCTATATATACTCCATTACACAAGAACCCAGGCCGCTCCTGGTGGTATCACAAGTTACTTGCAGAGGCCATTGAGCTTTGTATCCTCCAGCTAGCCTGAAATCAGAAGCAGATGCAGCAGAGGACAGTTTGAAAGTTTAAGGGCTGATAAGTGCTGGAAGCAACCTAAATGCCCATCAGTAAATGAGTGGATAAAAGAACTGTGGTACATTTACACAATGAATACTATGCAGCAGAAAGAAGGAAGGAGCTCCTACCCTTCTGGATGGCATGGATGGAACTGAAGAGCATTATGCTAAGTGAAATAAGCCAGGTGGTGAAAGATAAATACCATATGGTCTCACCTGTAAGTGGAACCTAATAACAAAACAAACAAGCAAGCAAAATGTAACCAGAGATATTGAAATAAAGAAAAACTGACAGTAACCAGAATGGAGGGAGGAGAGGGATAATAGGGGAAAATGGGGGGGGGGGGAGGTATCAAGGTACAAGTATGAAGGACATATGGACAAAGCCAAAAGGGGTGGGAGGCAGGGATGGGTGGGGGATATGGTGGGGTGAAAATGTAGACAATTGTACTTGAACAACAATTAAAGAAAAAATAAAGTTTAAGGGCTGATGTGCCAGCAGTCTGCAGCCCTGAGTGTTTCTGCCTGGTGCCTTTCTCCTCCCCCATTGTTCACTCACAGGAGCCATACAAGGCCATGGTTAATAGTACAGGTGTTGAAGCGGAGAGGTGAATTCCAGTCCTAGTAGAGAAAGTAGGAGTGGGGACAGAGCTCTAAGAGAAAGACAGCTGTCTATAAGCTGTCCAGCCAATGGACCCAGCACAGCCACTAATTCCTCAAGACAGAAATACTGTCTATCAGGACTCAGCCTGGTAGTCAGTCTTGCAAGTGGCAAGACAGCACATAAACAAGAAGAGGTAGGCAGGAGGAAAGACAGCTCTCTCATAATCTCCAGGGTGAAGGGTGGGACACTTAAGTGTTTCCTGTGTCCCTGGCCCTGCATTTCATTTGCCAGGCCCCAATTGAGCAGCTCACTGCCCCCAATCCTTATTCCTTGCATCCACCTGAGGCCTTCCCTGCAGCGCCTGGCCTCATCCCAACTCCTGGGACCATGACCTGCCTCCATCTGGTTCCTTGATGGGCTTTACCTCCTCCCTGCCCCCACCCCTGCCCTGCTCTGCCCAGTGTTTCTGGCTGTGAGCAGGCTTGGGGAAGTATATAGCTCAAGGATCAGGCAGCCAGGATGTTTCTGGAGCCTCAGGTAGGGCTGCAGTGTGTGACATGCGGGTGGTGGGTACCAGAGGTGGCGACTTAGACAATCTCCAGGGCAACCCCTGGACTGTAGCAGGACCACACTGGGGGTGGGTTTCTGTGCCTCTGAGCTGGGGAAAGGGTGCTGAACTCCTGGGAAGGAATGTGACCATTCCGAATACTTCTGTCTGGCCCAGAGGGAGCCTCCCCTTGGGAAACACTTCTGCATTGTCTCTATGGGGCATCTGCTGGCAGGTGGGCAGCTCCTAGGGCTCATAATGGTGGGGTGGCCCAGGCTGCCACTGCCCTTCTGACAGGTACTGCTGATGCCAGTGATCACCTATGGCTAAGTACACTAGCAAATCTGATAGGGACACCTGTGGGTGAACGTGGCCGGGGAGACAGGAGACAACAGTCCCAGGATGTCCAGGGTGCTCAAGTGGGTGGCAGCCCTGGGACTGGCAGTCAGGCTTATAAAAACCAAGATGACCCTGGGTCATTTCTCAGACTTGAGGGGTCCAGAACCACCTGTTTGCCCTGGAGATGTTACTGGGAGATGGGGATGTCTCTGATGAAGTGGGCACTTGGGTGAGAGTGAGAGTATGTGAAACTTCTAGCATGCTTATATATGGGGTATGTGTGAAATAGAGGAAGAGGCCTGTGTAGGGACAGGATTCTGCCTTACAGGCTCAAAAATGCTTGTGTATTTCAGGAGAGTGGATCTCCAGGGTAGAGCTTCAAGTAGTATGGGCTCCATAGTGAGGGGTAGCTTCTTCTCTACTGGAGGGAAGCTAAGAACATGTCCTAGAATTAATCCTAAGCATGAAGCAGTATTGCATTTTCATGACTGTTTATTAAAACCTTCCCTTTGAGATGGATCCAGGTATAGTGTGCTCCCACTGTTCCAATCCCCCTTAGCATGGAGCTGATAGCCCAATGCAGATGGGGACACCAGAGACCAGAGGAGTGCCTCACTAGGACTAGTACAATGTCAATCCTGCTTAGCCTGGCAAGCAGGGGTCCTACAATTTGTTGTCTAGAGTACTGACTACCAATGTGGGTGAGCCATTTGTACCTTGATTAGGGTGGTGAAGGAAGGCTTTAGCATGTGTAACCTGTGCATGAAGACCTGATGAAGGGGAGTAAGGGAAATGTGTAACAGTGGGAGCAGAGGAGCACACCAGGAAAAGATCTGGCGTAGCTTTAAAGAGGAAGCCATCTGTGTGTCTAAAGGCCAGACTGGAGGCAGAGTGTCAAGAGCAGAGCAGGTGAGAGGACACTGGGACCAGTGTAGTGATCTAGGGGCTCAGACCAGGAGGCAGCAGTGGAGGAGAGAAGGGACAGTTTGGACACACTCTGAAGGTAAAGCACAAGGCCTTGCTGATAGCAGAATTGTGGTGCTACACATGGAGAGGAGGCAGGCCACTCCAGGAAGGAGAGCATTGCCATCAGCAGAAGTGAGAAAGAATGCAGGTGGGCAAGTGGTGGGGGGTGGGGGGGTTGCAGGCAGTGAACAGCAAGGGGGAGCAGGCAGCCAGGATGTTTCTGGAGCCTCAGGTCGGGCTTTGGTATGTGACATGCAGGGTGGCAGGTTCTGGAGGCAGTGACGTGGCCTAGACTACCCACTCTACTTCCAGGTGATATCATCCCTGAGATGTTACAGAGCAAAAGGCCGACGTGGCACCCAATGATTCCCCAGCCCTGCTTTAGGTCCACTTTGCACGCCGCCAATGGAAAGACGTCTCTCGGTACCAGAGACTTGTGAAAAGGAAAAGAATTATTTATTTACACGTTATACAGGCCTGGGATAATGACTTAAGGCCTTCTTTAAAATACTAGAGTTCTTTGGAATACCCACAAACACCCGCAGTTCTTCCTTCCCCCCCTTTCCCAGTCCAGGGTACCATAGGAGAAGAAGTAGAAGCGTGATACAGGCAGATTTTTCAGTTCTGGCACCATCCGATGTGTCACCGCTGCGATCTCCAAATTAATCCAAAAAAACTTCAGGATAATCCAAAAGCATGTTATTCCAAAACCATGCAGCACCTTCTCATGACCCACCAGCAAAAGTCCTTTCACCCCTTTCTTCCAGGCAAAGTTTTTGCTGCTTCCTAGGCCGCATGGCAAAGGGAGCCCCAAAGCTGCGGGGTTCTCCCCTCTCACCAAAAGCCGCGTGTTCCAAGACCCTGATCTGGCTGCCGCCGTGCCTGGGTTTAAATCCCCCGCGCCGATCTTTGCAGCCCCATTTCCAACTCCTCCTTCAATCGGCTACACCTGCCAGCACTTCACATTCCTCCAGCTTTTCTGGGCTGCAATGTTAGCTGGGGGCAGGTGTGGCCCCCACGGCCCAGAACCAACTATCTCCAAGTTTTCACGCAGGCGCTGTGTCTAGGGGGAGTTACCTCTCGGCTACATCCTGGGTGGAAATCTCCTCCATCCCCCTGGCTCAAAGCATGGCCATAGCTATTTAACATATCCATGGAACCAGTTAAAGGTTATAGATATGTTAAATGACCATGGCAGAGGCTAGCTACAAAGCTGCTACCATACCCAACAGCTCTGAATGGGAGTCCCATCCCCCACCCAGTTCAGACTTGTGGGGGTGAGGACATCCTATATACATATTTCTAATATTTCCTGGATACCTTGAGTTCTGGACCCTACTACAAATCCTTGTTTGGGCCCATTTCTTGGCTGCACCCTGTAACAGAGAGAGTCTAAAGTTCCAGGAGAGGTCTGGCCTGGAATGCTAATTTGGAGCCTGAGCTAGCTCCTTCATACAGGCCCCTTGCCACTTCCTGATCACACTGCCTATACCTGTACAGGCTAGCTAAGGACAGACTGGCCCTGGGCCCAGTTTGTCCAAGCACTATGCCCCCAGCTTGCTGGGCCTCCTGCAGTGGGAGCTCTACCTGCACAGGGAAGGTGGGCTGAAGGAGCCCCTGCATCTGGAATGACTTGGCTGTTATGTACCTAGGGCACAGGGGACAGCATCACCTTCAGGTCACATACCCACCAAGCACAGGGACCACAGTAGCATAGTCTTCAAGGGCTGAGAACTCTGGGAAGGTCCCCCACCTTAGGGGAGAGATCATACATTGGTGTTGGGATGGGTACAGTTTGACTTGGACCCAAGATGGAGCTGGGGTACCTGAGGAAGCTGCCTGCACCCTCCATACCTCTGGGCTTCTTGGGCTTTACCCTTGAGAAGAGCTGCTGATGAGTAACCACAGGAAGGATGAGTCTGTTTGGACTGGAATGTTAGCTGGACATGTGATACTGCCTTTCTTTTTCTTCTCCTAACTTACTGGAAAACGCCTGGTCATCCTTGGTAGCCCATCTCAAAAAATCACCTCCTCCAGAAAGCCCTTCCTCATTTCTCCTTTCAGCATTAGTTCTCCCACCTGTGTGTCTCCTCAGTACCTAGTACCCTTAATCGCAAGTTTCTCACACTACACTGTGGTGTTACTTCTGTCTCCCCTGGCTCCGAGGTTCATGAATTCTTCTATTTCCAAGTGTTAGGCACAGGTCAGCAGGGCTTCACAGGTGTTTGTTGACTGAATAAGTGAGGGAAGGAAGGAAGAAACAAACCCATGGTCAAGAAACAGCCTGTGGAGACTGCCAAGTTCTGCCTCCTTGTTTTACACATGGGGAAACCAAGACCAAAGGGAGTGCAGCTTGCCTGAGTTCATCCAGGAGGTCAGGGTTCAGAATTGTCTCCCAGACCAGGATACCTCCACTGTGCCAGCTTATATGCTGGCTGGGTGCCTGTGGGTTCCAGGACTAGGGGAAGCCCAGAGACAGACATACGGAGGGATCCTGGGGTGAGTGGTCAGGTGAAAACATATAAACGACAGCCAGAGCCTCCACTGTGGGCCTTTGCTTCTCTGCCCTCTGCAACACCACATCTCCCAAGAGCTCTGGCCCTGTGGCCTCACAGTCACCAGCAGGTTTTCTCTGGACAACCCACTGTACTGTGTCTCAGCCTCCAGAAAATAACCCCACTCTTGATGACCTGCTCACACCCACCTGCCACCCACCTGCTGGGCTGGGACCAAACCCAAGGCATTTTCCAAAAGTCAGTGTGGCTGCCCTAGCAGCTGCCCCCTGCCTTCCAGTGTGAGTTAGAGGATCTGGGAGACAGATTGCAGGTTCCGTTTAATCCTCATGAGGTTGCTTTCCTAGGACACAAGTGGAAGCCAAGGCTTTGAGATCTAGGCTTGCAGCAGCACCAGGAGTATGGGTAGCCCACATTCATTCTGGGACTGGATGAGCAGCATCCTTAGAAGAGGGACAGCAAGTTTGTAGAGGAGGCTGGAAACCAGAACAGAGTGGTGCAGTGTCATGGGCCAAGAGAGAGGACTGTAGGCCAGTGGCAGGCCTGGGTGATGGAGCAGGCCCACTGGGGAGAATGTGTTCCTGGCCAATGACTGGGAAACCTGCAGAGTCAGGAGGACCCAGGGCCCCATGACCATGCAGGCACCTGCTGTCATGTACCCCTCCCTCACTGCCACTGGAGTGAGCATTTCAGTTTCTGCTCCCTATGGACCAAGTGGGGATATCTTTGGGGATGAGGACACCTGTATCCAGGGAGATAGATAGGTAAGCTATTGATTTTTTAAAAAATGTGTGTTAGGTCATTGATAATTGAACTCTCTTATTAGTTGTAACAGATTTTGAGTTTGGCTTCCTGGAAAACTGAAGAAATTAATCATATTACCACACATAAGTTACATTCTACCTCTCCATTTCTAATGTATCTTTTATTTATTTTTTTATACTGTGTTTTCTTAAAGGTGCAAAGCAACATTAAATAATAATTCTCTTGGCTTGCTTATTCATTTTAATGAGAAGGCCTCTAATGTTTTACTGTTAAGTCTGAATTTGGCCTTAAATTTCAAGTAGATATTCTTCTTTATGAACAATACACTCTGTTCCTATGTTAATTGCCAATAATATACACCAAGAATGGATATTCAGTTTCATTGAATGTTTTCCTGTTTTCAGCAAAATCATCAACTTTCTTTCCTCCATGGACCTATTAATGTGTTGACTTATTAGGTTTTCTGAGTGAAATCATCTCATGTTCCTGTGACTAAATCCCAGGGGTCAGACTCTATTGTGTTTTATAGTGCTGCTAGTTCATTCTACTGTTATGATGCTTAGAGTAGTTTTCATCTATATTCATAAGTAAAATTTATATGTACTTTTTATTATTATGATGGTGTATTGGTTTTGGGAGTAGAGCTTAGTGGTTAGGAAATCAAATACTTTACCCTCAATATTTCCAGCACCCTAACTGGCACCACACGCAGTTATCACAATATTATTGACTATATTTCCTATGCTTTGCTTACTTCCTTGTATATATGTACTTTTCTATTGGGGACATATTTATAATATTTATAAACAGAGTTATGATTAGTTATGAATAGGAATTTTATAGTTGAACTAGTTTAAATATCATAAAAGTATTGTGTCTCCAAGGCTTGAAATAATGTAGTTTAGAAATGGTATCAGCTATGGCTTGCTTTTATTTTTCTTTGAGGTTTAGTTCGCTGTCAACTTACTTAATTTGTACTATGGTTACTGGGCTTTTTGGATTCCAAACACTGTTAGTCTATTTTGGTTATTTATATTTTCTAGATAATATTCCAGTTCAAAATTCTTTCAGAGCTTTTAGCAGTTACATAATGTATTCTTTTAAAGTTTCTTCTTCATACCTGTGGCTACATTCCCTTTTTCATTCCTAATAACTGTATCTGCATTTTCTCCCCCTCTCAGCCTCCTCCCTTCCTCCTTCTTTCCCTCTTTGCCAATCTCCTTCCTTTCTTCCTTCTTTTTGCTGATTAGAATCACCAGAGGTTTATTTTTTTAATTTGTGTCTTCAAACAAAATTGGTTCTTGAGTTTAATCAGCAAGTTCTACTCTCTTCTTAGTAATTACTTACTCCAGTTTGCTGTATATCTGTTTTGTTTAGAAGCTCTTTTTAGCTTTTTCAATCAAGAGTTTAATTCATTTGTTTTTATTTTCTTCTTTATTGAAAATATATTGAATTCTATGAACTTTTCTCTGAGTACAGCTTTGGCCATATCAAATTTCACAAGGAGCCCTGGCTGGTGTAGCTCAGTGGATTGAGCGCGGGCTGGGAACCAGAGGGTCCCGGTTCGATTCCCTGTCATGGCACATGCCTGGGTTGCAGGCCTGGTCCCCGGTGAGGGCCATGTGAGAGGCAACCATACATTGCTGTTTCTCTCCCTGTCTCCCTCCCTTCCCCTCTCTCTAAAATAAATAGATAAATTCTTAAAAATAATAATTTAAAAAAAATTTAAAAAATTTCACAAGGAGTTTTCTTATAAGGGTGATTTTTCTGATGTGTCTGTAGTTGGAGTTTTTTTTTTTTAACTATATGTTATTGATTATGCTGTTACAGTTGTCCCACTCTTTCCCTTCTTCTTGTCCCCCACCCCCTTACCCCCCTTTCCCCACCCTTTAGTTTTGTCCATAGGTCATACACATAAGTCCTTCTGCTTCTGCCCTTTCTATACTATCCTTAACCTCCCCATGTCTGTTGTCTACCTACTGTTTATGCTACTTATTCTGTGCCCTATTCCCACCCTCTCCCCCTACCACTCCACTGTTGATAACCCTCCACGTCTTATATAAATCCCTTTAACATTTCATACAATAAAGGCTGGGTGGTGATGAACTTCTTGAACTTGACCTTATCTGAGAAGCACTTTATCTGCCCTTCCATTCTAAATGAAAACTTTGCTGGATAGAGTATTCTTGGATGCAGGTCCTTGCCTTTCATGACTTGGAATACTTCTCTCCAGCCCCTTCTTGCCTGTAAGGTCTCTTTTGAGAAATCAGCTGACAGTCTTATGGGAATTCCTTTGTAGGTAATTGTCCTCTTTTCTCTTGCTGCTTCTAAGATTCTCTCCTTATTTTTAATCTTGGGTAATGTAATTATGATGTGTCTTGGTGTGTTCCTCTTTGGGTCAAAGTCCTTTGGGACTCTCTGAGCTTCCTGGACTTCCCAAAAGTCTATTTCCTTCACCAGCTTCGGGAAATTCTCCATCATTATGTGTTCAAATAAGTTTTCAATTCCTTGAATTTCTTCTTCTCCTTCAGGCAGCCCTATGATCCGTATGTCGGGACATTTACAGATGTCCTGGAGGTTTCTGAGCCCCTCCTCCGTTTTTTGAATTCTTGTTTCTTCATTCTTTTCTGGTTGGATGTTTTTTTTCTTTCTGCTGGTCCACTCTGTTGATTTGAGTCCCAGTTTCCTTCTTACCCCTATTGGTTCCCTGCAGATCTCTCCTCATTTGTTCAAGCAATTTCGATAATTTTTCGTCAAATTCTGTGAGCATCTTGATTAGTAGGGTTTTGAACTGTGCATCTGATAGGTTGTCTATCTCTTGGTTGGTTAGTTCTGGAGCTTTGATCTGTTCCTTTCTTTGGGCCATTTTTTTTCCCTTGGTGAGCCTGTTACTGTAAGGGGGGCGGAGCCTTGGGGTTCACCTGGGCAGGGAAACTCCCGGTAGTTGTGCTGTGACGTAGCCTGTGGGGGCGGGACCTGAGAGCACAATGGCACCTGCTCTGCTCTCCACACCCACACCGCCTCCTGCAAGCAATTCGAGTCCCTCTGCGCCAGCTCTGGGGGTCGCTCCGGGGTCGGCTGACAGGCTGCACAGCTCCAATCCCCCGTGGGTCTCCCCAACGAACTCTCCTGTGAGGCTGGGAGTTCCTCCCGCCCTTGACTCCACCCCCACAGGAGCTCTCAATCTGCGCCAATGGAATGCGCCCTGCTTTCTCTCCCGGTTTGTCTGCACGCAAATGCGGACCTGCCTGGTCTACCAGTCTCGGCTCCGCTGGGTCTGGATGAGCTGGGCACTGGCCGCACTTTGGTCAGGCACCCCCGTCTCGGTGTGCTGCAGCCCCGGGGGAACCGCCCCTCAGACCTTGGTCCTGCCGTCTGCTCAGCAGCTCGTGGCAGTGTTGCTGAGCGCTCTCCCTCCGCCCTGCTCCTCCCGGCTCACCAGACTGGATGTATGTATCTTCTTTAATTCCTTGGTTGTCAGACTTCCTCTCAATTCGATTTTCTGTCAGATCTGGCTGTTTCTGTTTAGATAAATTTCTGTTTTTTTCCTTGTTTGGCTGTGCGAGGAGGCATGGCGCGTTCACCTATGCCACCATCTTGCCGGAAGTCCTGTAGTTGGAGTTTTGATTGCTTTTAACATGAACATAATTTGGGGAAATTTTTATCAAGTAGGTGCATTTTTTTAGGTTCACCATTTGTTTATTACTGTTCAGTTGTGTGGCTATATCATTCTGTCACCTGTACATTCTGTCTGGGGACTTCTGGGGTTTCATTGGTGCTGTGGTATATGAATAATGTGGATGAATACTCTGATAGAAAAACATGCCATCCTGTGCTTAAGGTTTGCTATTTATTCACCTGTCTCTTTATGTCTCTATCCCCCTTGGAGAGATACACTGCAGTATTCCACTCCTTCCCACCACTTGTCTCTTGGGTATCTCTCGCTTGACAGGAAGTGCAGAAAGTTCTAGTTGTCCTTCTGCTGTCTGTCTGGCCCATATAGGGAAGCTTCATCACTAGGCCCACTTTCTGAACACAGAAGGCACATGTTTTCAGAATGTGCTTTTCACTTTTAGCCCTTGACAAAAGAACTAGCATACAGGCAGGAGACCAGGGCTGCTTCCCTGGCTCCCTCTGCCTGACCAATTTTGTGGCCTCAGGTTGTCCTTAGCCTCCTGGGCTGTACCTTATCCGGAAAATGGACAAGAATGCTTTGGAGGACGCTGTGGGGATGTGTAGGATGGTCAGTAGGTGGAAAGTCCTCCATGAATGTCACTCATTGGCAGTGAGAATGCTGGACTGTTTTAGGAAGGGCCCGAATCTGCTTGCCCAGTACAGGGCCCCTCAGGGCACATGCATGGCTGGTCCTCTGGCCCTGGCCAGGCATCATCCCCTTGCAGGGGTGCTATCTAGCTCCTGCAAGCCTTCACCTTGCTCCCCTGCTGTTCTCCTGAGTTTGCACAGATGGTCCTGGGTTCAGATCAGGTCATGGTGGTTACACTCACCAGTGTTCAGACCCAGCTACTGTGCTTTGGAGCCCTAAGACAAAGAGTTGATGGCCAAAGCCCTTTGGGCCTTGTTCCTTATTCTGCTATGCCAGCAGCATGCTGCACTGTGTGAGGGTCCACTGCCCAGGAAAGGATGGAGGTGGCTGTGCTGCTGATACTTCTGGGGGCTGGTCAGGTTATGGCCACCTGCCTATAAGCTTCCAGGGCCAGGGGATGCAGGGAGTGTATGCAGGGAGTGGCACAGGAGGTGGAATATGTTTTTGTTGAAGGGTTAAGACACATGTTCTGATCATTTTTCTGAGAGAATCTGGCCTCTGGACAAGGCCCTGGATCTCTTGGCCCAGCAGAGAGCTTGGTGCCCCTCCCTCCACCCCTTGCTTGGCACTCAGCTACTTCTGCTCCTGAAGCACAGTGGCGTCCTGGTGCACCACTCTGGGCATTTGCCAGAAGGATGAAAATTCATGTGAAGGAAACTGATTTTTATTTGTTTTAATCACACAGGAAAATTATTGCTCAGTCTAATTAGATGTTATTTAAAAGTAGAACTGTGTTCTTTTTTTCCATACCCCAGCACCCCCAGTCAGCCTTGGGGCAGTGGAGGCTGCTACTCACTCCTGGAAAGGCCTGAGCATGGCCTACACCTGCCCCACCTGTTCATCCAGAGGGACACAGGCTCCCTGCCTCGCAAGAACCCTCAGCTCTGATACAGTCCCTTCATGCTTCGCTTGCTCACGTCCATGCATGCCATGCCATTTCTCAGACAAAGAGCTGGGTAAGGTGCTCCCTCCTGGAACCTGGGGTCCTCTTCCCTCACAGGTCAGATTCAGCTTAGCAGCAGTCTTAAGTGGATGCCCCATAAACAAGGAGCATATAAGAGGAGCAATTTCAGCTGAGGTGGGACTCTGCACCCAGCACCCCTACTCTACCTCAAAGGTACCTTGAGGAGATTCTCAGAAATGACAGGCCTGACTCCCAAGTATTTCTCAGTTTGCATACTCTTTTGTCCAAGCCTAGGCCCAGCTCTGCCTCCAGGAGTATGAGTCACCTACCCACATGGGGACTGCTGGGTGACTACTGTAGAAACCGATAGAATTGGCTCAAGAGAAAAAAAGGCCAGAGGTGAAGAGGGATAGGAGGCCCCAGGCATCCTCCCACAGCCCTGAGAGCCTTGAGTGGCCTGAGTGGGAACCCAGCATGCCAGCATCCTGCCCTGCAGGAAAGAGCAGGGATTCTCTGAAATCCTACCTGCTCATTCTCTGGCCTCTCCAGTCTCAATAATGGGATGATTATTGGTGGACAATGACATTTTGCCCCCTGAGCAGCCACAGAAGCTGACTGGACAAAAAAGTAGAGAAGAAGGAAGAAAAACCCCAGACTTGGCAGAATTTGTACCTGGAGTGTGAAGAGGAGATGGCAAGATTCCTTCAGTCAATGCAAATAATATTTGGAAATAGGAAGGAATTCAGAAGGAAAAACATGAATTATGTGTCTGCAATAAAGCCATAATTATTAGCATCTGTGCCTGTCCCTGGGCTGGCTTTTGCAGAGGAAGTGCTGGGAGAGGTGCTGTCAGCTCTGGTTACCATGGCAGCAGCCTCCTGGCAGGAACCTCCTAGCAGGAGTCTGACTTGCAGCCCAGAGGGCACATGGGGGTGAATATGGCCATCTCCATTTTGTGAATATGATTTCTTAAAGCCTGGTTTCTATGAAAATTTCACCCCTTGCACTGGGAGCTGCAAGGATGGGGCCAGCCATATCTGTATCTTCCCAAGGGTGCAGAGGAAGGTGAGGACTAAAGAGGCCTCTCCACAGAGGTGTGCCATCCCTGCCATTCCCCACCTCAGGCATTGTCCAAACAGCCACCCCTGTCCAGCACCCACATGCCAGGACAGGGCAGTGCAACCAGGCCATGGACCTTCCTGCCTGGAAGCAGGAGGCAGCTTCTCTCCGTGTTTTCCCTGTCTCCAGAGGGGCACATTGGTTATGCTAGGCATGAGGAGATGAGGGGGGCCCAGAGGTGAGATCAGGGATGGGGGCAGCTCCAGCCCCCACAATCTGTATCTAGGAAGACAGTGGATAACCTTGAGGACAAGTGCCCATCAGTGTTCTACAGCTGTGCTGACACCCAAACCAGCAGGTACTAAGCATGTCCTAAGCACAGTGGCCTCATGCCTTGCTCACTGCCACCTATGAAATAGGTACTGGAGGTGCAGAGGAAGGTGCTGGCTCCCTGCTAATGGGGTGCCCAGGCCTTACTCCCAGCCGGCTGGACCCCCAGCTTATGGTTGCAGCCAGTATCTGTGTTGTGTGGCCCCAGGAGGCAGCACCAAGGATTCTGGAGCTTAACGGAAACACTTTTCACCTCAAAGTTAGGAAGAACTGAGCTGGGTTTTGGAGACGGGAAGGACAGTTCCCAGCAGGGGAGTTGTTCTGTTGTTGGGGATTGTTGAGGTTGGGCCCTTCCATCCCTGTGGGTGGAGGAGCCACATGTGGAAGGGAACAGAGCTGGGAGAAGTGAGTCCTCTGTTCTGGGATCCAACCACCTGAGCCGGAGGCATAGGCTTGGGGCCACCCTGGGAGCAGATACAAGGTCCAGCTTGTAGGCTCCTGGCTTCCAGAACATTTTGCACCCTCTATAATGTCTGGAAATGATGGTGAGCTAAGCAAGAAGACTCTTAAGTAGGTGTTACTTGCCTGTGCTCTGTGTAGATGACACCCAGCGGGCCTGGCCACTGGCCAGGGGGCAAGCATCACCTGGCCCCAGGTGGGGATTGGAGGCCAGCCAGGGACCACAGTCCTAATAGTTCCAAGAAGCTTTGGGTTCCAGAGTGGGAATGGGAGGAAAGAACACTGAGCTTTCAAGAGCAGGGGAATTAGAGAAGTGAGTTTGTTACAGAGCAAAAGGCCGAACGGGGCACCCAACGATACCCCAGCCCCGCTCTAGGTCCGTTATGCACGCCGCCAATGGAAAAACGTCTCTAAATACCAGAGACTTGTGAAAAGGAAAAGAATTATTTATTTACAAGTTATACAGGCTTGGAATAATGACTTAAGGTCTCCTTTAAAATACTAAAGTTCTCCAGAATACCCATAAACACCCACAGTCCTTCCTCCCCCCCACCCCCCACCCCCACCCCCGCCAGTCCAGGGTACCGTATCTCAGGGAAAGAAGTAGAAGTCCATGATTCAGGCAGGCCCTCAGTTCCAACACCATCCACTGTGTCGCCACCGCAATCCCCAGTTAATCCGAAACCATGTGGCACCTTCTCATGACCCACTAGCAAGAGTCCTTTCCCCCTTTCCTTCCAGGCAAAGTCTCTGCTGCTTCCAAAAGCCGCGTGGTCCTGCCTCTGTCTCTCAGGCTGAGGGGTCCCCAATCCTCAGCTGCATGGTCCATCACGCAACGTCTCTCCTGCACTCCCCCAAAACGCCAAGAGAGAGCCCAGCATCGCTGCTACATCTTGCTTCCCAGCCTCCCAAGGCGCATGGCAAAGGGAGCCCCAAAGCTGCGCGGTTCTCCCCTCTCACCAAAAGCCGCGTGTTCCAAGCCCGAGATATGGCTGCTATGTCTGGGTTTAAATCCCCCACGCCGACCTTCTCTATTTCCGACTCCTCCTTCATTCGGCTACACCTG